>LPNX010438275.1:1176-82587 GCA_001517045.1 Pseudotsuga menziesii
CCTTCCGACGTCCGCTCTTCCTTGGACGAACTTCCCACCTCGGGCGTCGGTTGAATCTCAAATCGGGCATCGGAAGCCTCATTGCTTCTTCACCCGCAACGGCGGAGCACGAACCTTTTTCTCTTCTGGTTGGCCGCCCGCTCACTTAGCCAAATTTCGAATTTTTCCGCGGCGTCGACGATTGAGCGGATCTTGAATCGGATGAGGGATCGTTCCGCCATCCGCAACGGTGGGTGGAGAGATCATTGTCTCTCCCGCAACAACGGAGGTTAACTCCGTGAACTCGTCCGCAACAATCGGATGGGAGACTTTAGCCATTCGCCCGCAACGTCAGACGTTAACTTCATCCCCTCTTCCGCAACGGCGGACAGGGACTTCATGAGACCTTCTGATTTGGCCGTTGACACTTAGAAAAATTTCCGCGTCGGATGCAAGATTGCTTTGCTGCCCGTAACGGTCGGAGGGTAGACTTCATCAACCCTTCCGCAACGGCGGATAGGAACTTCGTGAAACCTTCCGACTGTTCCAATACTTAGTCAAAATTCTTGAAATTTTTGCTTTTATTTCTTCTTCCCGCCGAATGTAGCTCAAGTCGGCGATCAGATGACTTTCACGTCGGGCGTCGAACCAATTTGCCTTCCGATCATTCCGACACTTAGGCAATTTTTTGTGGCTTTTCTCCCTTAACGTGTCAGCGATCGGACGGTTCTTCCAATCGGATGCAGGATCGTTCCGCCATCCGCAACGGTCGGAGGGGAAGATCGTTGCTCCACCCGCAACGACGGAGGTTAACTCCATGAATCCTTCCGCAACCGTCGGACGAAAAACTTCCCGAAACCTTCCGCAACGGTGGATAGGAACTTCTCCAGCTCATCCGCAATGGCGGGATTCCACTTCTTCCTGTGGTCCGACCGCTCAACACTTAAACAAAATTTCACATTTTTACAGTCTCCCACTGGTTCAGCTGGGCAGAAGAAGATGCACCTCTGTCAGTGGGTTCTTCTTGGTCCATAGAGGCCCATTGTTGAAACCATGGCGCTCTGATACCATACTGTCACGTCCCCGTCCCTCAACCGGCGAGGAGGACGCGACGGACATATCATACACGACCGGGAAAACAGCCCATGAACATAAAACAGAGTAGATCAATGCCGAAATTAAATCCTAAACAACAGGCATAATTCTTTATACAAGGATGCACAGTCCTTCAAACAATCAGCGGAAGCAATATAGACATTCCAACATTGAACATAAATATAAATCACAGAGATGCAGTAAACAGCAACACTTATCTTTCAATGAAGAATTCACCCGCAACCAGCTACGTCGCTGCAACGTTCCACCCAACCATAGGCCAGCTTGCTCATCAATCTCTCAGCAACACTGCCAACCCCAAGCTGGGCATGATTCCTCCGGAATAAGGGTTAATTGCAGGCTTATACATAGCCAAGGGGACATAAACGACAAACCAATCACAGCTGGGTTTCACAGGCTATCAACAAACAAGCCAAGCCAGGACAGTCCAATGGACAACCACTGCATACCAGTAGCCATATCAACCCTTCATAGCTCTGTGAAGAAGTCATAACACCAAGTGATAGTCCCCAAACAAAAGGTGAGACACCGCTCCAGCCTATAAGGCAACTCAGAGTAGGTTTTGGGCCCTAACGTGGCCAAAAAAACTCAACAACAGCACCCAAACCAGGGTATATCAGCAGCCACAACACACAATGAAGGATAACAACAGTCTACAGTCCCAAACAGGGAAAATCAGCCAACAGCACACACAATTCCTCAATAGAATGGTTGGGAAGCATCACACAGTCCATGAACAGAGGAGAGGCCAGCTCTCAGCGTGGACAGAGGAAAACACATCCAACGGATTGTCAACCTTCAGTGGTCCAAAACGAAATTGGAACCCACAGCCAGCAAAACACATGGGGAAGGCACAGTCCCAAAACACAGGCAGAGAGCACGGCTCACAACATGAAAACGACTCAGCAGCATCCAACAGTCATGAAAGAAATGACAGCAACCCCAAATCGTGGGTGAGAGTCAACAGCAAGCAGAAATCGTGGATTAAAAACCACGGTCTGGGCACATACCAAGAGAATTCGGGCCCTTGAGGCCGTTCTACCTTCTTGCTGCGCACACCAACCAAAGAAGAGCCGTGACCAGTGAGCGAGGAGGAACAAGACGCACAATCCCAGCCTATGCGCGAGGAAGAACTAACCAACAGACCCAAAATCGTGGTGAGAGTGAACTGTCCAGGGAAGGGTGCGTGAGGGAGAAGAATGGATAGACATGGGTGGAGTGGGCAAATGGGTAAGGCTGACAGCCTGCCACAACCACCACCACTTCAGCAATAACTTCCCCAACCACCAGCTGAAGCATTAAAGAGGTTGACAAGGTTGGATGAGACAAAAAGGGTGACAAATAACAAGGCAATAAAACATGGGTTTTTTCCCATAACCAAGGTTTGACATCCCCACCCCTTATCCTTTGGAATCCATGCCCTTTTCATTCAACGTTGCACTGCCGTAGCTGGTTGTGGTTTTAGTTTTATTTGATGTGCGGTTTTACATGATGCCACATTAAAATGTGCTCGGTAGCACGACATACCATCGGCAATTATCCTCATTGCCGAAACATACACAGCCAAATCGATGGTGGGGCTTTTGCCTTGAGCTCCTCACCATGATTAATTACATTATATACATCATGCAAACGGGGTCGATACCGAGGACATTACACTGATGAAGAAATACACTAATGTGTTTGACTGGAGTTATGAGGATCTCAAAGAGTATGATACTTCTATCATACAACATACCATTCCAATAAAACCCAGTGAAAAACCTTTCAGACAGAAATTGAGAAGAATAAATCCAATGTTATTTCCTATCATAGAGAAAGAGATTAAAAATTTATTTAATGAAAAAAATATTATAACTATGAGGTTTTCAAAATTGGTGGAAAATTTAGTACCTGTTGGGAAGAAAAATGGTGAAATTAGACTATGTGCATA
This sequence comes from Pseudotsuga menziesii, assembly GCA_001517045.1. Lineage (NCBI taxonomy): Eukaryota > Viridiplantae > Streptophyta > Pinopsida > Pinales > Pinaceae > Pseudotsuga > Pseudotsuga menziesii. Next base: position 4,205 of record LPNX010438275.1, read on the forward strand.
TTTCAGAAATGTTAACAAAGTCTCATTGAAGGATAACTACCCATTACAAAAAGTGGATCATATTCTGCAAAAAGTGGTGGGATTTGAAAGGATTTCTACTATGGATGGTTTCACAGGGTATAACCAGATCAAAGTACTTCCCAAGAACCAATAAAATACTGTGTTTACCACCCCATGGGGTACATTCATTTATGCCAAAATTCCCTTTGGGTTGACGAATGCAGGGGATACATTCCAGTGTGCTATGGCTATTGCTTTTGTAGAAGAAAATGACAAATTTATGGCAGTTTATATGGATGATATCACTGTGTATTCTAGATATGATAGGGAACATATCAAGCACTTGGAGAAATTTTTCTGAAATGCAGGAAATATGGTATATCATTAAATCCTAGAAAATCTAATTTTGCATTGGAAGAAGGAAAATTGCTAAAGAATATCATTTCAAAGGACGATATTAAAATAGGTCTAGAAAGATTCAATGCAATTATAAAGGTTGAGCAGCCAAGGATTAAAAAGTAAGTATAGTCATTCATTGCTCAGGAATCTTACCAATATGCTGAAGAAGGAGAATGAGATAACGTGGTCAGTATATGCAACAAAATCTTTCAGAGATATTAAACAAGACATTCCAAAATCTCCAGTTCTTGTAAGTCCATATTCCAGTAAAGATTTCCTAATTTTTTCTTATGTCTCAGAACATACTATTGTTGGAGTTTTGTTATAGAAGGAAAATCAGAATGTTGAATAACCCATATCCTTTTTCATCAAGGTATTAAGGGATGGAGAATTGAAATATGATATCATGGAAAAGAAAACATATGATTTAGTAAAATATTTGAAATATTTCAGAGTGTATATTCTTCACTCACATATTATATCCTATGTTCCAAGTAATGTGGTGAAGATTATTCTCACACATCCAGATCTAGAAGGGAAAAGAACAAAATGGATTGTTGTGTTGTTGGAGTACGATATTGAAATCAAGCCTACCAAGTTGATTAAAGGACAAGGACTCACAAAAATGATGATAGACTCTAATTATGAATCCTTACAACTTAATTTTTTGATCAGTCACTTAAATCAGCTTGATACAGGGGTACAGGTAATGCCTGATTTTTGTAGGTCTCCTTGGTACTCTGATATTGTATGTGTTATAGAATCTACAAGATTCTGCTGAAGAAACATGTATGGAAAAAATATGACAGTAAAGGAAAAAACATTAAGCAATTCTATTCGCACAAATAACACCATTATATAGTACAAATAAGAATGCCACCTCATGGAGATATTTTCTCTATATTCTAACACCTTTGCATGGTGACTAGGCTATGCAATCTTATCCAAAATACCTTATTCATCATTTAGGATAAATGAATAATATCCTAAATAAGAAATACAAATAAATGTGACAATATTAACTTTCTGATTGTTAGGTTAAGCCATAAGGCTAATATTCCCCCTCTCAATCACAAGTTTATGTATATGTATCAACTAAGCAATAAACAATAATGTCATAGTTGATATGATGGATCTTTCAGAAGACTTCATCTGTGCTTCATTGAAAAATATACATGAAAAAACGTCAAATTTGGATTCTGAAAGGTTCATTTGAAATGATATTGAAGAGAGCTGAATTTCTGGAGTGAACAACTGCCATGTATGAACATTCCCTGTTTGCTTGACAATTCCATCATTTGCCAAGTGATTTATCTAGAAGAGGTTGGTGTCTTCTGCTAATTGGTGAGCATATAGTATCACCATTATACAATTAGTGAATCACTAAAAAATCCCCCTGAATATTTCAACATTGTTATGTGTTGATCAACATGCCAATGCATCATGTATTTGAGTTTGTGATCTTCATACTTTTGCTGTTAGTTTCCCATTTGGAAATTTTGGAGTCTGTCGTCTACAGACTTTTGTTTCCCATTTGACAATCTTTTATCCATATTCATAGTAGTGTATCGAAGTCTTCCATCTACATACTTTTGTCCATATTCATATTTTTGTTTCATAGTCTTCCATCTACAGACTTTTGTTGTCGAAAATTGAAGAATGACAACCATTATCAATATTCCCCCCTTTGTCCACTGAAAGGTGAGAATATATGGGTTTTCATGTGGGTTACCTTGAACCAATTCACCATTGTACCATTTTGATTTAACTATGCCCCCTTTGAAAAGAAAGATTGTTGTGTAAATGTACCCCCCCCCTTTAAGATGCAAGAGAGTACCAATTAGATTTCAATTCAAAGTGGGCATGTGGAAACATCCACAGGTTATCTCATCTTGTGAGGGCCATGCTCAGAAGCTACTCCATAAGGGGACCACTATAGTTATACTCTGTCGGGTACAAAAATATTATGTGCCACAATATGAGTCTTTACTTAAGATTGTAATCTTCGGTAAGACTAATGTAATTTATTGGTTGTTGATGTCCATTACCAAGGATTGATATGCCCATAGTGAATATTCAGTATTGTAGGCTTATTTCTCTTGGAATATTTTTCTGATGAATGATTACATTTTCCACAATGCTGACAAGGATGGAGATCAAAACATTGATCTTCCATGTGACCAATTCTTTGACAATATTGGCACTTGACACTTTGAAGGTTAATTGGAACAGGTGAAGTCAAATTTTCATAAAGAAATCCTACACAAAAATTAAATTGGTTTGGAGTAGTCTAAAATATGAAACGTCAGATCATTTTCATATCCAAGTCCTGTTATATTCTTGTTGTATCTAATTTCTTCCCAAGGTTTGATGATGGGCTTGGAAATATCATTATGAAGTTGTTCAATTTGAAATTATGGAAAATTGATTCTCTGCATGTTGCTACACCATTGAAATGTTTTATTCATTGAACTCAAAAGAAAACACTTGAAAGATAGCTTCATCTTCATTGGATACTACTTTTTCATTTTTTCCACTGAATTTCTGTTGCACCCTTTGTTGATATGAAACATCATCATCATCATCATCATCATCATACAGAGGATTTCTTTGAACAAGAACTAGTTCAGAATGTTGTCGATGCTAGAAATGATTGAAATCATCATCTTCAAAACTGTTTATCAAGGATCCTTCTCATCACTATATAAGGAATCATCAGCCACATTCTTTGTTTCACAAACTTGTATTTGGTTATATGTATCACAAGTAGCATCATTCATTTGCTTTTTAAGAATTTGTGGTTGAAGGAATTTAATCATTTGTTCCTTCATTTCAAGTTGGTATTGAAGTTCAACAACTTAATTTTCCAATTTTTCTAAAGGTTCTTGAAGTTATTTGATGTTTTGATTAACATTTTTAAATCCTTTTCCTCCTCTACCCATTGTCACGCTCGCTTGAACTCACTCTCTTGCAGTTTCTTGTTTTCACACTCGCTTGAATTTATTTCACACTCCCTTGATTATATGCCAATTTTAGGGTGTCGTTCACAATAGATCATGGATGCCTAAATGTGTTTTTTCAATTATTGATGGACACAGAGAATCAAGGGTGTCAGTTTCAACCGAAAATGCACCCAAATACAAATTCAACTTGACTTTATTTCAAAAATACAAGTAAACTTACAAAAGGACTATTGCAAGTATACTGTTCAACTAATATTTGATTTCAAATTTGATTTGATATTCAAATTTGAATAATGGTTTCTCCTTAGATTTATGTTTCCATTTGATTGTGTACCATAATTCCCTTTAATTGGTGTATTGATGTTGGGGAAACTTGAATTATGTGGAGTGCTTATTTGTCAAATTAAATGTGTCAAAGACTAGACACATATTAGTATCCTCAAGCATCTGTAAGTATCATGTGAAAAACATAACACAATCACCATCACACAGGAGCATTATGTGTACCTTTGATCCCCTTATTCAAATTTCGGGCAGATCAAAGACACATCCAACACCAAAAAAATTGTTTTTTTATATTAAAAGATTTGATACATTTACTCTTAGTACTTGAGAGTTTCTATTTTGATTCCACACATACTTTAAAAAATATTCAATCTCCTTTTACAAACTTCAAAACTCCTAAGTCTTCACCTAACCTTGCAAGACTTCAACAATGAGCATCAAGTTTTTTTTTTTACAGAAAATACCTAGAGACTGTTTGTTATTTCTAATTGTTTCATTAACAAAGTGCTAATAAAACGCATTCTTTCCCATCATCTCAATGATCTCTCTACATCTGCATATTTGTTCTTTGGGTAGGCTTCTCCTTCACATGGATCTTGTTGACACAAATGCAATCGACAGGGGTTCACTATCTGTCGACACCCAAGACACTGGGATATTCCTGCGCACCGACCCAAATAGGTTTTACCCCATTCAAAAACACTTGTAGAGCATATGAAGTCTCACACGATATGTTTGAGGGAAAGCTGACTAAACCAAGTTTCCGTAGTATGGAGGAGGACCATGTGTCTACTTAATGAATTATCACAACATTATTCCATATATCTAATCATTCATATTATGCATTAACAAAAGTGTGTCATCATTCAACAGATCGCAAATAACATCTTTGAATCACCATAAAGCATTGATGCACATGTATATCAAGAAATATATCATCATCTTAAAGCATAAAATCATTGCATCACTTAGAGATCCATATCTCAGATACACATTACAGTCACATTTGGATCGCAGAAAATAGTAAAATAGAAAGATAGTAAAAGACATCGTAATTCTACTCAAACTTTGTCATGTCATATTAACTTTCATAGCAAAACATGAGTTATCAAAATAGTTCTTCAATCACATGCTTAGATCCAATAGGTACCCAAAATAATTTAGCAACTTGTACTCAGAAATGTTACAAAAAGAAGCTAAGAACTCCTAAGCAATGTCTCCAAATATTTTACACTTGCAATTCTACATCTACTTATAGGCTTGCATCTTTACATAGGTGGTCCACTTAACTAACTTCCTAATTAATTTTTACTAGAGTCTACAAAATAGTGACCACTATCCATAAAATGCAGTTGAAACTACAAAATATAACAAAAAATACATAAAAATTCTAACTCCGACTTCTGTGTTGGTTTGCATATTACACTGTATCTTTGGCCTTGTGTAGCATCCATGATGCTGCGCAACTATCTTACCCCAAAAATGCCTGCTAATAGGCCCCCAAAACAATATTGTGGCTCTCCCTCAAGCCACATCAGCTGGACAGGGTGTATTCAATGATCCTTAGCTTGAATTCCTTGTACTACTAAGTGATCTCCTTCACTTGTTCCTTGACCTTCTCAACAATCTCTCAACTTCCTATCAAATCATGCGCTAATGGAATCTCAACCATTTTCTTAGTAACATCCTTTTTACCTTCCTGAGATGTCTACAGCACAGAAACTTCCTTAACTGAAGGTTGCACTCCGATGTCTTGGAACTCATCCAACTATGTACTGTGTCTCTGTTGACGCTCCCTTGATTTGGAAACGTGCTACTATAACTCCTTCATCTCCATAGACTTGGTTATCTAAAAAACTAGTGGCAACATTCTTGGCGATGTATTCAATGTCGACAACTGCCCTTCAACCTCCTTCAATTGTCTGAGTCAGTTTCTCTAGTTTCTCATCATGGACTACACTACCCCAAAATTGTGTAGTCTCTTCAGTCACCTTCCTAGATTATTCTTCCATCTCTTCCAACTATGTTTCTAGGTCCTCCATGGCACTCTTTTGATCTCCTACTTGTTTCAGCGACGTGTCTAGATGTAATAGTTCCTACAACTCAGCATTGCCTTGTTGTAATTATGCAATGACCGACACAAGCCTTGCTGCGTTTTCCACTGCATCCATCTCCATCACGCTCTCATATACATATTCACATGCATCCATAAATTCCTCTTCTCATTGCACTCTATTGTACCAGAGACTCAATTTCTCGATCACTAGTCGATCTTGTTCCGTTTTCAACTCCTCAATTCCCTTGGCTCTCTTGGCCATCAACTCCTCTTGTTCCTTCTTCAAAACTTCAATCTCTCTCCATGCTTCCACCTCTTTCACCTATGATCGCAATAATTGACCATTGATACTTTGTTCTCTGTCTACCAGCTCCTGATTGGAGACCTTCTGCATGTGCACCAATGTCTGTGTGGACAATGTATTGATGTCGTTGGAAAAATATTCTAACTGTTACAGGGAGACATTAAGATCCGGATTCCTCATTATTGGTCTCGATCACATGCGGTGGAATTTGCACATTTTAAATATGTGTCCTAGTGTTGATCGAGCTCAGGGTCTATACAGGTGCTTCCTCTAGTTCCTTCTTCACAACTATATCAAACAAAAAATCAAGTCAAGTTCTTACCTCACCAAAGACATATTGCACTTTTTTCTTCATCTCTTCAACTTCCACATCCATTGTATTTCTAATGGATGCAATGAATTAGTTCAACTGCACCTCAATCCATGGGGTTGTGCTACTTGTCACACCTTGATCCTATCGCTTCTTTGTTCTTGATTCTTCAAATGCGTGCTCTGCCTCTGAGTCAGTGGGGGTCCTTGACAACTCTTCATCTGAATCATGGTGGATCTATTGGTCAATCTCAAGTATAGGATACACTGATTCATCTACCGGTGGACCCATGATCCAGATGGAGATCGATGGCCACCCACCTATTCCAGTGGCTCAAAACAATTGTCCATTGTGGCAGTTTCCTAGTTATTTTTTGGCAGTTTTTTGAGACCTAAACTTCTGGGGCCGTTTTGAGGCCTTAAACGACGTTTTTTGGAGATTCGGGGCCAAATGGTTTCCATCGGCATGCATTTGGCCGACCAAAAGTTGTAAAGCTTAGACCGACCTTTCCAACGAGTTCTTGAACGCCCAAATCGGAGATCGTATGCAAAAGTTATGACCCCGGGAAGTTGACTGTTCAACTTACCACCGTGGGGCCGCAAACTTTATGACGGTTCATCTTCTAGGGTTACATTTTGGGACTTTTGGGGTTCTCACCTCGCTATTATTATTATAAATAGGCCCCTTTGGCCTCATTTTGTATCATCTTGGCACGAAGGAGCATAGCAGCCACATCTCTTCTCAGAGATAGCTACCACCATTCTAGTAATTGTATTACAGTCTGTTCTATTTCCGCCATTTAATAGAATATGTGTTTACTGTATCTCTATTATCTTTGCAAAATGTCTATTATTATGATTCTGTATATGTTCTTTCATTTCGTTCACGCATAAATCCGGATCAGTGGTATCAGAGGAATCTGCTCTTTGTTTGTTTCTCGGTGCATGTCCCCGACGAGGTCCGAGTACAGAGAATTTGGTCTCGAACTAGTTTCACTTGGTCATTCTCGCCGTCCCAAACGACCTCCCATGGCGGAAGAAAAGAGAGACGACGGAGCAGGAGATCCTATCAAGTCGCTGCTCAAGGAAGCCCTCGAGCGAAAGAGGAACGAGATGATGGATAGTTTCGCCCAAATCCTTCGGCGAATGCCGGCCGCAGCCAGTGCATCTTCAACAAGCAGCCGGTTCGGGGATGCAACTCCCTTTAAGGTACAAGTTAACTTTGATATTCCTTTATTTGAAGGAAATATTGATGCAGATGCCCTCGATAATTGGTTGAATGTTCTAGAAGGGTATTTCTCTGTTCACAATTTTTCCGACAGAGAAAAGATCACCTTTGCGCTCCTTAAGGCAGCCCCCCATGTCCAAAATTGGTGGAGTAGTTATTGTGAGCAAAACTTATCAGACGAGTCTGAAATGTTTGAAACAATTCCCACTTGGGCCTCTTTCATAGATGCCGTCAAGGAACAGTATTACCCCGTGGGAAACTATGATGACCAGTACACAAAATGGACCATTCTGCGTTAAGAAAGGGACCAGACGGTGTCGGAGTACACCAACAAATTTCATACTCTGCGGACAAAGCTGAGTATCAAAGACTCCGAGCGGCACCTAATCCTGAAATATCGTAGTGGTCTACATCGGTACATCTGAACTGAGATGGACTTCCTCGACATCTCTTCACTTGGATCGCCTATCGGTATGCTGTCAAAATCAAGGAGAAATTTCAACAAAAGAACAAGCGAGACTCTGGACCTGCGAATCCACCGCAGAAGCAAGGCAAGGGAAACCCTGGCCCGCAGAACACAGCAAAAGAAAATGGCAACCAGTCCCCACCACAAGCAAAGAAGGGAGATCGAAAGACAAAGAAGGACACTGGTAAGTGGTGCGAATTTCATAAAAGCCCTTGGCACAACACTGATGAATGTCGCTCAAAGCAGTCATTAGTGGCCGAGATCAAATCTTCAGAATCAGATCCTGATTCTGATTCTGAACCCAATGCCACAACCGCACACAATGGGAGGCAGATCATTGAGGCAGACCCCACTGCCACTGTTGCTACCGCACAGATTCAACTAAAGGATCTTGAAGAGTCAGAGGCAGAGGAGTGCCTTTTCCACTCGCAGATGTGGGTGAAGGGAATGCCTCTACATTTTGTTGTTGACAACGGCAGCCAAAAGAACCTGATTTCAGCAGAAGTCGTCAAGAGATTGGAGCTTTCGACAACACCACACCCGCAACCTTACAACATTGGTTGGCTAAGCCAAGGACGCGGTATCCGCATTACTCAGCAATGCCTCCTACCATATGGCATCAAGCCTTTCCGAGATGAGGTACTGTGTGATGTAGCCCCACTTGAAGTCTGTGATGTTCTTTTAGGACAACCATATATGTGGAAGCGTCATGCTGTATATGAGTCACGGCCTCGCAGTGTCATTATCACTTTGGGAGGGAAACTCTACTGGATCCTAGAGACAGTTGCACCTACTACAGTCTTGCAAGGTAGGAAGATAAACTCCCACATCAGAAAATTATTCCTCTTCACAATTGCGTCCGAAGGAGAACATAAGATCACAGAGACCTCCACACCCTATGCACAGGGCGTCTCTGCTCATCAGACACAAGAAGAAGACAGGTCCATTGTTTCCTCATCTATCCGAGTACCTCTACGATGCAAGGCCACGCATTCAAGGTGCTCATCCAGAAACAAATCATCCAGACAACAATTACAGCCCTCTCGGGATGCCAAAGAAAAGCAGCCTCTTCACTTCAACAAATGTCGCACCAGGAGATCAACTCAACACACAGTTTGAGATATGATACGGGATTCGACGCAATGGAGACCATTGCTTCCTAAGGAGGGAGGATTGATCCAGATGGAGATCGGTGGCCACCCACCTATTCCACTGGCTCAAAACAATTGTCCATTGTGGCAGTTTCCTAGTTATTTTTTGGCAGTTTTTTGAGTCCTAAACTTCCGGGGCCGTTTTGAGGCCTTAAACGACGTTTTTTGGAGATTCGGGGTGAAATGGTTGCCATCGGCATTCATTTGGCCTACCAAAATTTGTAAAGCTTAGACTAACCTTTCCAACGAGTTCTTGAACGCCCAAATCGGAGATCGTATGCAAAAGTTATGACCCCGGGAAGTTGACTGTTCAACTTACCACCGTGGGGCCGCAAACTTTATGACGGTTCATCTTCTAGGGTTACGTTTTGGGACTTTTGGGGTTCTCACCTCGCTATTATTATTATAAATAGGCCCCTTTGGCCTCATTTTGTATCATCTTGGCACGAAGGAGCGTAGCAGCCACATCTCTTCTCAGAGATAGCTACCACCATTCTAGCAATTGTATTACAGTCTGTTCTATTTCCGCCATTTAATAGAATATGTGTTTACTGTATCTCTGTTATCTTTGCAAAATGTCTATTATTATGATTCTGTATATGTTCTTTCATTTTGTTCACGCATAAATCCGGATCAACCCATCAATACTTCATCTAGGCTGACAGGTTCTCTCCATGCCACGGGCCAATCATCAACAATAGTTTCTAGCTCTGCATTAGACAACTTATATGGTATCGACAACCATTGCTTCTTTGGGTCACTCTGCATTTTCACATGAATGGTGTGTGGTCTAATTGAAAACTGAGCATCCTTTAGAATATCCTCACAACCTCTTTATATATTTGCAAAAATTTCACAACTACAGCCTGCAGCGCTTCCCAATAGATCCAGAACTGAACAATGCAGTCCTTAAGTTCATCAAGTTCCTTCACCAATTAGAGATTCTGGTAGTGTGCTCCCTTGCAAATTTTTACCGCATTCCACATCCATACCTTGGTAATATTCTCGGTCCATTCACATCATGAGAGAAATCATAATCAACATCCAATTGCATGCGAATGGTCATTATCTCGCTTGGACTGCCAATGCGTCATCTGTCAACTTGTTCATTAAAAATAGTGGCTAGATAATTTGTACTCCTTACGCACATTGATATGCACATGTAATGACACCTGACTTACACTGGTTAGGCATGTTCATCCTCACAGTCTTACTATCCAAAATGTGCACTCCAATGTGGAAAACTGGATCATTGATGTTGTCGATGCGGTACACCCATCCATCGTGCTTCAAATCATATTTCTTCTTTATCCTTGCAACCAACTGACTATCATTTTATCTCCCCTTTAAATATTGTGAAGGGTCAGGCCCGTCCTTGGACAACCTTGTAATCTATGAAATAATCACCATGGTGACTATGACCAGTCAATCTAGCCATAAAATCACACCATGAAAGCATGCAAGAAGCTACTTTGTGCATGCATTTTCTTCATTTAACCACCAAAAGTGCAGCATGTTTATAAGATCCAACAATCTAGATATTTGCAAACCTCGCATTAAGTACATTGGAATGTGTACTATTGGGACACCCCCAACCACTACCATAGGTTCATAGGGACCCTTCATGATCTATGTTGATGCAAGCATGTTGTGATCATCATACTTCATTTTCATCAACGCAATCATGATGTCTACGGTGCAGGCCATGCCCTGCGGAATCGTCAGTATATTTACTAGGTACTTCTAGTTCTTTGTTGTCTTTCTTGGTTTCACATCAGGTTGTGTGGGAGGCACATACCAAGGGATGTCCACAGTAGACACCCCTGTGCGGACTGCTAATTCCATAGCCCCCTATGTTGAGGGACCCATCTGCACATGTTCCTCCTGTTATTCCTACGTAGACATTCTAGTTATATTTTCTTTGGTACTAGAGAGATGGGTGGATGTGCCCCTCTCTTCTTCTTTAGAAATGACAAGGTTCCCACTGGCATATTGGAAAAAATTTCTTCAATGGTGACTCTAATGACCGATGAATCCCTCTCGCTAGAAATATTGACCATGAATTTCTCACGTAGCATGCCACACCAGTTACCCTTGATGCACAATTTGAACTACAAACTTACACTACTCGACAACTCAAATACTCACTATACTTTGCAACTCAACAACACAACACAACTCTGCAACTCAACAACTCAACTCTGCGATAATTCTGCAACTCTGTGAACTCTCAGTCTTACACAATGGTGAATGCTGACCCCATTTGACCCCTTCTTATAGAACCAAGTCGATCTCAACCCCATCATGACCAAATCATGCATTAATCACCTGAATCCACTGTTGATCCTATCAATCCAACGGTTGGATCATCATAAATACGCATCGCTTCAACAAGTGTCATCGATTAACTGCTTTAACTGTCTACATTCATTATTGATTTGACTATGTTGCAGCCCTGCAGCTATTGCGAGAGAACTTCCTAATTGTGCTGCTGGATCCTCTACTTGTGCATCCACTTCCTCTTGGTGCTCCATCCTTCTAACTATCATCTCATGTAGAAACAAAATGTTTTTTTAATCGCGCAGTACCTCAAGAATCATGTAGTTTCAGGCACGTCTTGTAGGTCTTCCACCTGCTACCATTCACTAACTTTACAAGCATCACTCCATCTAACTGTTGCAGTTGTATTGCACCTCCTGAAGTAATGGAATTAATGAGATATGGGCCTAGCCAATGCATATGTAAATTACCTGGATGTTTTGCAAACTTGTTGTCATACATTAATGCCAGGTCTCCTTGTTGAAATTGTTTGTGCTTAATATGTCGATCATGACAAGACTTTTTTCAATCCTTCTCAATGTGCTGGTGAAATACTATGATAAAGAGGCCCTCCTTGAGTTGTACCAACCACACAAATCACTCCTCTAGTGTTGCTTCATTCTCCATTCATGTCGTTGCTACTATGCGCAAACTTGGGATTATGTAGTCCATAGGCATGACTACCTCTTTCCCATACACCAATTTGAATGGTGTTTGTCCTATCAATATTTTGAAAGTGGTGTGATATGCCCACAAAACTGATGGAATATTCAAATCCCAGTCATTGTGGTTCACATTGTATACCTTTGTAAGCACATGCTCCAACACCTTGTTGAACGCCTCCATTGTTTGATTCGCTTGTGGATGATACAGGGTACTCTTCTTATGTTGTATATGAAGTTCTTATGTCAATATGCTGATTTTGCGATTGATGAAGTGACTCCCCTGGTCACTCATTAATATCCTTGGGAAACCAAATTGAGTAACAATGTTGTTGAACAAGAACCTAGCTATTGTTGCAGTAGTGCAATCTACAATAGTTGCGACCTCCTCCTATCTTGTCAAATAGTATGTCATTGTAATGATGTTCCATGCATCGGTCCTTTTCCTAGGTGGGTTGATTGGTCCCACAAATTTCAAAAACCATTTATCAAATGGATTCAATGTCACTTGAGGATTCGATGGCATCTCATCTCTCCTTGACGTTTTCCCAGTTCTTTGATAGACATCACAAGTCCGCGCATATTCTATTGCATCCCCATGTAGAGTGGGCCACCACATCCCTACGCAGAGCAACTTCCTAGAAGTAACGCGACCACCATAGTCTCCACCGGCAAATCCTTCATGTTCCTCTGCCAATATCTTCCCATGTTTGCATGGTAGGACACATTGCCAATCTGGGCCTAGTTTATAGAGTTATCTAGCGATTAGCTGGAAATCCATATCCTTAACAACCAAATTCTTCTTCTGACTTGTATTAAGATCTTCTAGTGCTATTCCCATCTCTAGAAACTGAATTATGTGCTCGTAGTGCTCGTCAATCATGTCAACTCAGAATAGCTGTGCATTTGGAAACCCTTCTTCAATGTTTGTTGGTTCCTCACCTGTCTCAATCCGTGATAATTGATCTGGTCCTACATTCAAGCAACCCAGCTTAACAATGATGTCGATATTGAACTCCTGAAAAAGATGTAGCCAGCGGCATATCTTCCCCCCCAACATAGTTTATTGACCAGGTATTTCAATGCAGAATGGTCTGTGAACATGTTGAAATGACCTCCCTATAGGCAATGGAGAAACTTTTGTAGCACATATACCATCGCCAGGCCTTCCCTCTCTGTGGTAATATAATTTTCCTTTGTAGATGAAAGCTTCCAAATAGAGAAACAAATCATATGATCCAAATCTCCTTCCCCTAGCTGGGCCGACACCACTGCTAGTGCAACTGATGAGGCATCCACATGGACATGGAAATCCTTAATCCAATAAGGAAAAACTAATATTGGTGTGGATTCCACCTTTTCCTTTAGTGTCTCAAAACTATACTGACACTTCGGACTCCATACAAAGACCTGATCCTTCTTTAGTAACCGCTCCATAGGAGTTGTGATTGCAACATAACCATGGCTAAGCTTGCGGTAGTATCCCGTGTGCCCTAGTGTCAATCTCGATTGCTTCACATTTGTAGGGGATGGAAAGCTCAAAATCAATGCAATCTTTGTGGGATCAACCAACAGTCCTTTCTTGAAAACAATGTGTCTGAATAGCATCCAAACGGTGCATAGAAAATACACTTCTTCGATTTTAGTGTGATCTGATGCTATCGACATCTCTCCTGTATAAACTGTAGGTTTTCCAAATGATCTCTGATATATCCATAAACTTTCCAGTCAACCATATAAACTTACAGAAACTTTTGAATAAAATCCTTCAATGCGGCGACAACAACCCTGGAGAATAATGCAGGTGCATTTTTCAACCCAAACGACATCACAGTGTATTGAAAACAACCCCATTCAGTAACAAATGTTTTCTTGTGACGATCCTCTTTTGCGATCCTGATCTGGTGATATCGAGAAAAGCCATCCATGAAATCATACATTTCTTGACCACCCACTCCTTCTAGAACCTTATTAGTGAATGGTGTCACAAATGGATCATGCATATAGGGATCATTCAATTTTCTCAAGTTGACACAAATTCGAACCTCACATGTCTTCTCATCTTGAACCACCAGAGGAATGATCCATTCTGATTCTTCAACTAGCTCAATTATTCCAGCGTCTAGCTTTCTGCCAAGCTCAACTTTGACACTCTCCTTGTATCATAGATTCAAGTGATATGGTCGCTGGATTACTAGTTTTGCATTAGGATTGAATGGGATCTTCATTTCTCCTAAATCTCCCAAAATCCCCTTCATCTCAAAAAACTTGGTCGGAAACAAATCTTGGAATCCATGCAATAAATATGTGTTCTTTTCCATGGTATCTTTGTGCTAGTAGTCCCCGATATTCACAAACTTTGGATTCTCTTTTGTCCTAATGTTGACCTTCCTAATTGTCAATGGTTGATTCATTAAATCCGTCGGTACATCAGGTGATATGACAACCCAACTCCCTTTTGTTTTTGGAATATTGATATTCTATGGATCATCACCATCCTTAGGTCCTCCAGTCACTATATAACATTCCATCATCGACTGCATCAAACATTGCGCATGTGCATCCACTGGATATGCAACTAGTACTACCTTCAGAACAACATCATGGATGTGTTGCAGTGCATCATGAATACCTATAATTGTATCTACAAAACTAAAGGTATGAGTAAAACTGACCTTCAACTCTTCTTAAGTACTAATCTCTCTGCACAACTTAGCTGATACATACCATGATCATGGCATCTCATCCAATGTGTGAATAAAGGCATGGACCCACTCATCCTTTGGTCGTGATGCCTGCAAGGTCTGGCACTCAATCAGATGATCACCAAGATTATTCCACCCATCATACCTTCCAGCATGGCACTCTTCTACATTACCAAAGCAAATTGTCATCAATATTCGACACTGTGAACAACCAGTGATCGAATTCTGATGGGTCTCCCACCATGTTGCTGGAGTATCCTTCATCGCTTCATTCAATGCCAGCAACCGATGTGGTTCTGACACCTTCTCTTAAAATTAAACGAGACACTATGACAACTCAGAAATACCTTCATATATCAGTAATTCAACAGTCTCTGTCATGACTCTGCACAACAACTACGTAATTAGAACACACTTCCTTAGTGATACCTCATGCATGGAATTCTGCCCATTTTATAACGCATCGTCAGAGTCAAAATATGGAGATCTAGAGTTGTGCCAACTGAGTTCACCATCGACTATTGGATGGATATAATCCTCTGATATTTTATATGCATGATCCCATCCTTTTGTAGCTTCATCCCTCACCACCTCAACAAACCTTCTTCCTTTAGTTGGATCCATCAGAGAGATGACCCTCATGTAGCGGTTTTAGAAGTCATAACACATTTCTTAAAGTTGATCACCGCCAAACTATCATTGGCCTATCCAATCACCAACAACATTTGAAAGGAGTTTCCTCCATCAACAATGTTGATAACATCAAAATATTCATAGGTATTCATCCCTTCAACTTCCACACCAAGGTGCGGAACTCACCCAATCGTCGTTACTCTAGCCTGATTAGCCAGTCACAACAGCACAGGGGACCAAGCCAGCTTCAAGATCCTCATATTTTTCCATGTCTTCTTGTTATAGCTCAAAATGACACATCTCTACCTGTGACCACTTTCCCATGATTTCGTCGCATGTCGACACTCCCATATCTTGAGTTATTTAACTTCGTTTGACCTCATCTTTACACTGTTGGAAAGGCAATTCTGTGAGATAAAACTTTCTAGAAGAGACCAATGTTTGAAAATGCCCAAAAATACCCTAAAAATTAGTTTTTTAATGTGTACATGAGTTTCCTTAAGGAAACCCACATACGTACATGAGTTGCCGTATATAATAGTCGCATATGCCTTAAATACTCAACTTTTTGCATTGCAACCTACGTATACCTCCTCATGTACATGACTATTGTTTCTGCAACCCACGTACACCTCCTGAAAATGTCAAAAAAATATGTATTTTGAAATTTGGGTAGTTTGGGTAGTTATGCAACTGACTCCTTCAGTTCTAACTACTTTGTCTTTGACCCTAACTCTTCATTAAGCATATAAATAGAGGTAGGGAGGTGCATGAGAGGAGACTTGAATCTTTTCATTATTATGCTGGAGGATTTGGAGCTCTCTTTTCCCACACCTTTTCCCTAGAAGCATTCTCCTTGTGTTACAGAGTTTGGAGGCTGAGTTCCTTGGGGAAGAGAAGCAGCAGAACCAGCTCAAGGTTTTGTGAGGTGCCCAAATTGAAGAGAAGGTA
Organism: Pseudotsuga menziesii; assembly: GCA_001517045.1. NCBI lineage: Eukaryota > Viridiplantae > Streptophyta > Pinopsida > Pinales > Pinaceae > Pseudotsuga > Pseudotsuga menziesii. Next base: position 20,636 of record LPNX010438275.1, read on the forward strand.
TAATTGTACTTCATTTCATGATTAATAAATATGTGATGTCCTTATTCTTCCCAAACCATTGTTCAATGTGTTATTGAATTTTTGTTTATGATCATATGATGATGTTAATCAGATTATTATTTTATATTTCTTTGATTATCATTTCTTTATATGTGGTCATAATGGTTTGAGAAAGGTATAATTCATTTTGTAGGTCTCTTGGAGCAAGAGGAGCGAGAGGATCAAGAATAGGATTGAAGGGCTGCTTGGATCAACCTTCGTTTGGCTAAGGTGTGAACCATTCTAATCTCTGATCTTGCTTGTATTTACTTGCAGAACCATTTGCATCCACCTTTCAACCCCACTACGTTGATGGCCTCTTAAACCCTAGCCATAGGAAACTTTCCTTTACAACAGAACTGGCAAATCCACTGGGGAGAGCCTTGTCTATTTGGGGTTTATCTGTATTTCTTCCAGCCTTTTGTAAGGTTTTAGGTCCTTCTTACAAGTTAGGAACAACTTTTGAGTTTGTTGGAACACCTTTCCTGCCTTCTTAGGTCAGTTTTTTATCCTTTTTGTGCCTTTTGTCATCCATACACGACTTTCAGGCTAAATAGTCACATGTATGTGTTGTATGCAAAACTTGTACTACCTGCAACCCATGTGTCATATGTGACTTGCGTTAAGGCAACCCACGTATGCACCTAAATTTGTTTTCTTTCATAATTTTTTAGGGGTTTTGGGTGATTTGAGGGCTGTTTGTAGGGTCTTCAAGGGTCCTATGCATGTGCATGACTCCTGAGAGGTTGTTTTATCTCTGTTAGGTGCTCTTTGTATATCTTGTAAGTCTCTTTCAAGTCTTTGAACTTGTTTTTGCTGCTTCCCCCCCCCCACCTCCTTCTTTGGCTTGACCTTGTTGGACAAGGTACTGAGCAACCTCTGTTTGTAGGTTTAGATTGATACTTGGGAATTCTTGACCTTTGTTTATGTCAGTCTTATTGCTTAGTCTCTTCATTCCAAAGTTGTTGGCTTGTTTACCTTTGTGATCCTTCCTTTCAAGAGAGGTTGATATCCAACTTTAGGGAAACCTAGGGTTTGTTTGTGGGGTGTAGAGTAGTTTTCTATTTGATTTGCTTACAATACTTGCTTGCATTAGTTGATAGGTTGATTTTTCTTTTGCATTTATAAAAGAAAAAGAAAAAAACACATGTTTTCTTTATATGCATGTAGATTAGGTTTTTAGTCTAGATTGCATGGCATATCATTGTTTTTAAAAAAATAAATAAAAATAAATTGTTATTTTGTGGATTTCAAGTTTCTATTTGAAAAATAAAGAGAATAGTTTTTGCTTTTTGGATTTCATTTCTGTTTGTTTAGTCATTTTGTTTCAACTTTGAGTCAAAACACCACATAAGTTTCACGCCATTTACCCTCTAAATAAAAACAACCCTTAAAATAAACGATATAATTTGAAAATTATTAGTAAGTTTTATTTTATAGGGTCATACACCAACTAGATTAGGCTAGACTTGTGGATTATGGAGTTTTAAATCTCCACAAGTGTTTAAATTTAGACGTAGTTGGCCAATCACTAGGTAAACCTGTTTCTATGTTGATTGTATCTGAGAAGCTCCTCTCAAATGGGAGTTAAGCACAAGGCCGCGTGGAGGCTTGGAATGAGGAGATAACCCTTCGATTCCTTGTCAAAGCGGAGACCAAGGTTTTTGCACATCTGGGGATTCTATATTAGATAGGGTTTCAGGATTTGCTACCCTTCCCATGTGTATGAATCAGGCTTGTGACTATCCCCCCAGACTGTCAATATAGTTAAGGTATCATTTAGTCTCTTTGACATCTAGGGTTCATACATAGGTACACTGGAAGGCTATTTATGGTTGACCTTGGACGGGCTTGAAAGGTAACCTCGGTAGAAGGTGTGGGAGGGCAGTGGGTGATTCCTCCGCTTGTGCCTAATAACATCTATAGAGACACCAAGTAACTATTTGTTAGCTTTCTTTTGGAAAGCGTATCTTATACATGTTTGTCTATTTTGCTTTAGGAATTTTTAGAGAGTGTTGTGTGGTTTGTCTGTGCTTAGTGTGCCTTTAGGTGTGTACTTTGTAATTTTGGTTGCCTATCAACCTCAGACTATGTCTCCTTGTTTTAAACTATGGATAACACCCCTTTGAACACCAACCAAGAGATCCCCATGTTGGGAGCTCCTTGTACTATTCCTCTCACAGGGAATGTTGGTGTTCCTTTGATGGCCACCCTGAATCTACCTAGATTCACCCTAGGGATACCAGTGTGGTTGTTTTCCACCCCAACTATCCTAAATGCTCATGATGCTTCTCAAGTAAGCTCCTTCTATCAATGGCATCAAAACATTTTCTCCCCTTCACCTGTAGTTGATTCTCCTCCTCCTTCTACCTCATGTGGTGAAAGTACTGAAACTAATAACCGACAGTATTAAAGGAGTAAAAGAAGAAGGAATAGGAAGAAGGCACATAATAAAGAGGGCACCCATTCAACCTTTGCAAGTCAAGTGTAGCCTCACCACCCAGCCTCTATGGTTCATGCTGGGGGCACCTATCCAACCTCTGCAGGTCATGTTGGATCTAAGTACTCAACCTCTACAAGTCAAGCTGATATTCACCATCCAGCCTTTGTTGATCATGCTGGTGGGATCCTTCCAACCTTTCCAGGTCACATTGGATCTAGTCATTCAACCTCTATAGTTCATGCTGAGGGCACCCAATCAACCTCTTATGTTCAAGTTGAACTTCCTCATCCAACCTCTACAAGTCATGTTGGATCCATCAACCCAGCCTCTGAAGTTCATGTTGGGGGCACACACTCAACTGCTGCAAAGCATGTTGATCCTAACCATTCAACCTTTGTTGTTCATGCTGGTGGTGCCCATCCAACCTCTATAGGTCATGTTGGACCTAGTATTTCAGCCTTTATAGGTCATGCTGGGGGCAGTCTCTCAGCCTCTGTGGTTTATGCTGAAGACAGTCCGTCAACCACTGTGAGTCATGTTGACACTATTGAAAAGACTACCCATTCAAAACACAAGCCCAAGTTTCCTTGTAAGCTTTGTGAGGGAGACCACCTTACTTATAAATGCCCTTCTATCATGGAGGTGTGAAGAGTTTGGCTTCATGGTCATCCCGTTTTTGAACATTCTGAATTTTTTCAATAACCAACCTCTCTTAGTCAGGTTGGACCCAGTCACCCAGTCGCTGTAGTTCATGCTAGGGGAAAAATCTCAAGCTCTGTAGGTCATGTTGAGAGCAAACAGTAAGCCACTACTAGTCATGTTGACACCATTGAGGAAACTAGTCATTCGAAGTGCAAACTTAAGTTCCCTTGTAAGCTATGCGAGGGAGATCATCTTACTCACCAGTTCCCTGCTATCGCAGAGGTACGAAGAGTGTGGTCCGAGACTCAAGAATTTCCTTCTCCTGAACAACGTATAGTTTCTCAACAACCTACTCAACCTTTGGTTAATCAAGTGGTCGAACCAATCTCAACTTTGGTCGATCCCACTCTTCTTTCGGAGAGTGATCCTGATGTGATTGAACCAATGCCATCTTTGGTCAATCCCACTCTCCCTTTAGAGAGTGAATTTCATGAAGTGGTTGAATCGATTTCAGTATCGATCAATCCCACTCTTCCTTTGGAGAGTGAAGTGTCTACTAGTCACATTTTCTTCACTGCCAGTTCAGAACTTACTGAATAAGGGGGCACTAAACTCGCTTTGGATCAACCCCCACCAAGCTCTTAGATTTCTTCCTTTGATTGGGATAGCCTAGTTGAGCCATGCCTTCCTTCTAATGCACCTTTCCAGATAAATGTCAAAGTTGAATCATACATGATTGCTCTTTGTATTGTTGATGAAGGATCCTTAGTTAGTATATTGTCTACTCGTGCTTGGCGAGGCATGGGATCTCCCATCCTTGTGTTGATTGCTAGTTAGTTACTGAATTTTGATAGAATAACTTGAATAGACTTGGGAATTCTTGCTCAAACACCTGTTACTTTGGGTGGGAAGACCATATTAGTTGACTTCGTGGTGATAGAAGACCCCTTGGACTTCAATATGCTCCTTAGACGTGATTATGTCTATGCCATGCAAGCTGTGGTGTCAACATTTTTCCATGTGATGTACTTTAATCATGGCAACAAAATTGTCACCATTGATCAATTGGATTTTCTTGATCTGTCTCCTGACCCACCTAGAGACCAAGTCTTTCCTTTATTGATTTGTGGTGTTTCTATAGACACTACCCTGCTACATTTGAGTTATGTGTCCTTATGTCCTTTGCGTTCAATTTCTACTGAGAAGTAGCCTCTATTTTCATGCTTACCTTCTTAGGACATGGTCCCAGTAGTTGACCATGTGAGTCATCCTATACATACCATGGAGCTTGCTCTCCACTCTGTCAATCCATTTGAAAGTTTAGACATGTGTCCTATCTTGGATGATCTCCTTCCTTCAGATGGAGTCTTCCTAGAGTCTTTGATACAGTATGATCTTCTCTTGGATGTTGGTTTAGTTGTGACTAAGTCTAACCATGATTTTCCTAATAAGCCTGACCTTTCTTTTTATGTTGGTCTTGTTGAGTCTTTTGACTCTTCCTTTGAACAGCAAGTCAGTGATCCTAATGAGTTTGATTTTTCTTATAAATTTTTCAACTCTTGTGATACTGAGTTTGTTCCTGCAGACTCTATATCCCTTGTTGATTTTTTCTCTCCTTCTAAGGTTGATGTTACTGATTATAAACCCTTGAGCCTTGGTGCTATAGAATATTCTTCAGTTGATTCTACCTTGACTTTACCTTTTATAGAAGATAGCAAAGTCACATGTGTTTTTTCCAAAGTGACCCGCATCAGATTGTTTCTTCTGAATATGATCCTGATGTTGTTGTTTCTTGGAGACAGGATTTTTAGTTGGATTCACAACTGTTTACTAGCCTTGTCTTGTTTTTCAAGCTATAAATGCATTTCCATGTGCCCTGCTCATGCTTATGAGCCTGATGCCACCTTCTACACTTTTACCTCCTTGTATAAGCCCTCATATTTGTTCTCATCATCATTAAGCCTTGTATCATTTTGCCTTTGAAACTTGACACCTTTTACCTTGAGTAGATGTTCCCCAAGTGTATTTACCTTGCTCATGTTCCTTGCATTATGCATAGGTTTGTTCCTTGTGCTTGGAACTAGTTTCACATGCGTATGACACTTGTCTCCTTGCATTTAGAGCATTCTTTTTTCTCTCCTTCGAGCTCATTAAAAAAAGTAAGGAGGCAGCGAGTTGACTTTTCCAGACTCGTTAAAACTTCACGGGAAAGATATTGAGTTTATTTAGGCCCAGGTCTGACTCCTCAAAATAGACTTGACTGCCTAGTAAACTTGTCCATCCAGGCTCGTTAAGAATATGTGAATGGGCCTCCACATTGGTGGTAGGTTATCGATTTCTTGGACCATCTGGAATAGCGCAAGAAAGGAACACTCTCTTTTCTTCAGAATTGAGAAGAGTATTCTAAGGCATAGATTTATCACTTTTTTAGACCTAAGGGACTAAACTTACGAAAAAGGAACCCCCAGTATGAGCTTAGTTTTCTCTTTTTAATGCTCTGGACCTAAACATGAAAAAGATTCTGAGTGTACTCTATGTGTTTGTCATGCTCATTAAACTCTAAAGAACAAAGCATCGAGTTTATTTTTATAAGCCCCATTTCTCGTAATCAAATGGATCCTTTCGAGTGATCTTGTCTTCCTTCACACTCGTAAATCTCAGGCTATATGTTGCTTTTGAAGGACCATTGGGTAGGTGGTAATTTAAACTTTTTGGAACCTTCCTGACTAAATATGAAAAAGGTGCGCGTTACTTATTCAAAAGGTAAGAGAGTTCTTCTGTGGTTTGTTTTATACTTTTCCGGCTTCAGGAGACTAAATTGTATGAAAAATTACCCCCATGGAGTCTTCTTTGGAGTTTTCAGACTCTCTAAACTATGAAAACACCATCGAGCATGTACTAGTTCGATCTCGTAAAATCCATGAATTAGTGCTTTATCAAGCATTCTTCTATCTTTTCTTCGAGCTTGCCAAAAATGAAGATGGTCCTGAGTTTGCTTTCTTGGACTCATTAAACCTTTACAAGAAAGAGGTGAAGGGAAGTTCATTCACATGTTTTTTACATCATGGAAGCAAGTCTTGTTTCCTTAAACAAAGCACTAGTTTTGAGTCTATCAACAGTTGGGTCCTAGTATTTTGACCTTATTCCGATTCAGAGTTTCTTACTCCTCTAGTTGGTATCTTTTCCAATTATATGGGGAATATGTCAATGTCTCCTACATTGCAGATTTGTTTCATTGGTCCCTTTTGTGTCAAAAGCTACCTAAGTCACTTTTGTGTCATGCTCACTATTCAAGGATTAAACCTTTATCGGTCATTCTGCAGTTTCCTTGACCTTTTGTGTCAGCCATTCCCTGGTATCAATTCATTACATCATGTCTTCGGTGGTCCTTATCATGAAATTTAGTACCAATTCCAGATCTAATTAGTCTTTGAATTACCTCATGTTGGATGATGAAGGATGCCTTAATGCCTTCCTTCCAATGGATATCTTCCTATCTACTACAACACATCTTGCTTTGGGGATGAGATTTAGAGTTTTATGACAGTACCTTGGGGATTGCAGTCATCAGTGGTAGTTTCCCTCACTATTGGGTAGTGGGAATACCTTAATGTCTCCTACTCAATGGATTCTTCAAGTGTTCGACTTCAATTCCTTGTATTCACACTTGTTAGAATGTACTAGGTACCTTGGGGACCATTTTCATTAATGGTGGTTTCCCTCGCATTTGTTAATGGTTCTCATTATTGACCGGTAATCAAACAGTTTACTCCATGCTCGAATTCATCTCCTTTATTCGTATGGTTAGGATTCGTACCTTTTTTGGGCGGTTTGGATTGAAGACCTTAAGCCGACAGTAGAGTCATCATTTTTCTATTTCCTAAGCTATGCAAGACCTTGTCACACTTTATATGACATTTTGCTGAGACATAGATCCACCTTGTATTTTTGTGGGTATGATCAATTGCTGAGCATGGATCCACCTTTTTCATTTGTGGCCATGAATCCTTTAGATTTGATATGGCACCTTTTTGCATGTTGAGTGACCATGATAGTTTAATTATTTATACATATGTTGGATCTTCCTATATCTTTATGGCAATTATTTGTATATGGACTTGTATGTCCCAGAGATCATCTTTTGTCTGACATTTATCTCTCTTTCAGGTACGATTGTTTGAGCCTTTCGATCTTGGATTCTCTGCTTTCTCCATACTCAGTTGTTTCCTTTATAATGTATTTTAGCTATCATCTTCCCCTCTAACCTCATACATTAGGGGGCATCTATTATAGCTCAAAATGACACATCTCTTCCTGTGACCACTTTCCCATTATTTCGTCGCATGTTGACACTTCATGAAAGTCACTGAAAAAACACCTAACTTGGAGGAACCATTTATTGAATTTTGTAACTCTGTTTGACCTCATCTCTCCCTCATTGGAAAGGTATTTCTATTACCTAAAACTCTCTAGAAGACACAAAAGTCTGAAAATGCCCAAAAATACCCTAAAAATGAGTTTTTTGATGTGTACATGTGTTTCCTTATGGAAAACCGTGTACGTACGTGAGTTTCTATATATAATAGTCGCGTATGCATTAAATACACAACTTTATACATTGCAACCCTTGTATACCTTCTTGTGTACATGACTATTGTTTCTGTAACCCACGTACGCCTCCTGAAAATGTCAAAAAAATACGTATTTTGAAATTCAGGTAGTTTGGGTAGTTATGCAACTGACTCCTTCAGTTGTAACTACTTTGTCTTCGAACCTAGCTCTTCATTAAGAATATCACTAGAGGTAGGGAGGTCCATTATAAGAGACTTGAATCTTTGCATTGTTATACTGGAGGATTTGGAGCTCTCTTTGCCCACATCTTTTCCCTAAAAGCATTCTCCTTATGTTGCAGAGTTTGGAGGCTGAGTTCCTTGGAGAAGAGAAGTAGTAGAACCAGATCAAGGTTTCATGAGGTGCCCAACTTGAAGAGAAGGTATAATTGTACTTCATTTCATGATTAATAAAGATGTGATGTCCTTCTTCTTCCCAAATCATTGTTCAATGTGTGATTGAATTTCTGTTTATGATCATATGATGATGTTAATCAGATTATTATTTCATGTTTCTTTGATTATCATTTCTTTATATGTGGTCATAATGGTTTGAGGAAGGTATAATTCATTTTGTAGGTCTCTTGGAGCAAGAGGAGCGAGAGGAGGGTTGCTTGGATCAACCTTCGTTTGGCTAAGGTATGAACCATTCTAATCTCTTATCTTCCTTGTATTTACTTGGAGAAGCATTTGCATCCACTTTTCAACCGCAGTATGTTGATGGCCTCTTAAACCCTAGCCATAGGAAAATTTCCTTTACAACACTTCCTTGTCAGAATATTGACGTGTGAGCCTAGATCCAAGATGAATCGATCTACCTCATAGTCCCCAATCTGAATATTCATGCGCATCTCTTTTCCTTCCCTTTTCTTATGTAAAGATTTCACTGCAAACTCTTTCTCTCCCTCAGATGCTCTAGGAAACAGACTCTTAATTTTGGGAAGAGAATCAAGATCTCTCAATAATGACAATCAACTTTCAAAGAAATGCTACAAAGTACCATGCTGCCACGATGGTCCTTCTATTGAAGTGGAATCAAAAGTACTTGGCATCTCATAGATAGGTAACTTACCAGGATTTCTTCCTATCACGTCACATGCTTCAAAGAAGGTGTCTCTTTCAGTGTTGACATCAAATTGCACCTTCTTATTCGCAACCAATTGAATTTGTGGATGAGAGCTATCATCTCCTGTCGTCGCTCCTCCATGAGTAATAACAGCAACATCAGCATCTTACGTTCTTGGTTCTACTTAAATTGTTGCACTAGTCGGTCCTTGATTCTGGTTCATTGATGGATTCACGGGTTGATTCGCATTATGGTTCTAGTTCTAAAGTTGATTCTAGTTCTGCAATTTATTTTGATTTTGTAATTGAATTTTATTCTCCAATTGACTCTGCTTCTAGTTCTGCAACTAAGGAACATTCCCTACCTACCACTTCATGATCAGCTGCGGAAAATTCTCAATGGTGTGATCAATAGCGATACAATACATACATTGCACTTGTAATTGTGGGAAATCTCTTTAATAATCTCTCAATACTCCAGAATTATAACATTGGACTAGTCCACAACCTCATCCTTCTACTCGACCAAAACCTCTATATTGTCCTCCTCGGAATCCGCCTTGTTGATACTGCGGTTGATTGAATTGCTACTACGGGGGATTTGGATGTTGTTGAACATACTATTGTGGCTTCTGTAGAGCCATCCACATTTGATTATACTAGGGTTGTGGTAAAAACTATGGTTGTAGTTGTGGTTGCATTTCAAACTACATTTGTGGTTGTGATTGTGGTATGAACAGCAGTTGAGGTGGCCATTGTACCACCTGCGGCTGCGGTTTTGGTTGTGGTACCATTCGATGGTCCTCTCCCTTTACATAGTACATGTCCAATGTTATATCCTAGAGTAGATCATATGCACGACAATTCTTATCTTCATGCCTGACAGATCAAAAAAATCTATAGTATAAGTATGTCGGCTTCGTTACCATCTTATGCATATATCCATAATATTCATGTCGATGTCCATATACTTGACAAATACGACACCATGGAACACTGCCACAACTCAATGGGTTTGGTGCACCTGACAATAGGTAGTTTTGGCAATCCAAACAGTTATCTTTAGTATTTCCATCTATGTGACATTGAGTACACTAGACCTCCTCTCAATGTTCTTTTCCCTTCTTGATATCTTGCAACTAGAGTGTCAATTTCACCAGCTAGATCTGATTCATACCAATTTCATTCTCACCAACTGGAGAAGCTTCCAACTAGATTACAATCTCCAGAGCCTCGCTCTATGTCATGACATGTTTCTACATCAACGGTAGTTTGATATGAGATAGTAACACCACAATGAACCATTCCTCATGTTGAATATTGCTTGTCTCAAATATGAAACTTTCCATTAGTATCTTAAACCTTTGATCAAAATCTTGAGTTTCATTGGCATAATGCTTAATCTCCTTCAGTTCTATAATGTATTGTGTCTATGATTCTGGTTTTTTTAACTCTTCAATCAATCCTTTTCTAACTTCAGCCAATGTTTTTTATGGGACCCCCGTAGGGACTTGTACAAATTTCTTGAACCAATCTAGTGCGTGAACTTGAAGGGTTATTGCCAATTGACCTTTCTGAACCTCATCATCTATATTTTGTTTGAAAGTGCATACCACTTCACATAAGAGCCGATATTATTTAGGAACCTTGGTCTCGTTCCCATCAAATAGGGGTAATTTCACGTCATCGCCAACCATAGTGGGCCTTCTTCCTACAGTCATTTATATACTATTATTAGAATGTAGTTGACACATCAAACATGACGGTGTCGAAATTGTGTTCCTTCTTGAGTGTGGTGCACTACACGGAGGTGTGGGTTAGTCCTTCCTCTGGCTTAGGCATAGCCTAGTCATCTCCTTCATCGATTGAGGGTTTCTTTGTCCTTTGTGGTCTCACATATAAGTTGCAATAGGACTCTCTCCTATCCTCTACCTCTCCTCTGTTGATGTAATTGTAACTTCGGAATGTATTCACTTGTATTTCTTATGTACTGTAACCCGATGTTTATTCCGGGATGTATTTGTAATGTACTTGAGTTGTGTCATTCCCTAAGGTTCCTAACAGGAGTTTCTATAATGTAAACAAGTCATGTCAATTCAAGGTGGGTAACCCTCCTATTGTCTAAGGGTTAAAGTCCCCGCAGTTTCGGGGAACTATAGTTATTAGAATCACCTAGTGAAGTTAGTGCTAGTTGGGTTTAGTCAAGTAGGGAATTAGTATAAATAGAGAGATAGCATATATATTTATCACACACTCACTCACACTCATTTTTAGCACATAGCCAAGGAAGAGAAAGACACTGGGGCAAGGAAGGAAGATGTTACTGCTATCGGGAGATCATCTTACTATTTTTGGGTTTCACTTTTGGTGCTGATTCTATCTCTGAGGAAGTTGCGGGGTTTTCTCCATTTATGGTTTCCCCAAATAAAAACACTGTGTTCATTTTCTCTTGTGTTTGATTTTTGTGCTTGTTGTTCTCTCAGTTAAAGATCCTAATGATATGCTAGCTTAATGTTAAAAATCTAACATGGTATTAGAGCTAACCTAAGAAGAAGACACTGTGTAGCCGCAGGAACTAGGGTTTCCTACTTTGTGGATCTCTCTCCACAAATTTTCAGAAAAATAAGGTCAGAATAACTCTCCTCCTTAGGGTGCATCTTTATATCGAAGCAGAATCCAATTCTAAGGTTTTTCAGTTTTGGACCCAACACTGCTACCAAAAATTAGGGATTTTCACATAAGTGAAATTTTTTAGTGATCCCAATCCTGGATTGATCTCCTCCTCAAAATCAAAGTTAGGGATCAATATCAAAGCATTTGGTTGGATAGAACTTAGGAAAATCAAAACCCTAATCTGCTCCTGAACCAGCGCTGCAGGATTTCAGCTCCAAATCTAGATCTGACATCTTGACCTGGTAAGATCTAAATATTTTGTATTTCCATTTGAGGTTCTTAGTTAAGATGTCTCATCATACCAAGCTTGATGAAATGCTTGAGGGAGTTGATAACTTCCAAGCCTGGAAGTATAGGATCTCCCTGGTCCTGGAAGAAAATGAGTTGGACTCCTATATCAGTGAGGAGGTTCCAGTTCTAGAGGGAGATGAGGCTAAGGCCTTACATAAGAATAAGTTGGTTATGGAAAAGAGGATCATTGCTGATGCCATCAAGGATCACCTCATACCACAGGTGTCCTCCCTCAAGACACCTAAATCTATGTTTGATTCCCTAACCAAACTGTTTGAAGGGAAGAACATCAATTAGAAGATGACTCTAAGGAACCAGTTGAAGAATGTAAAGATATAGAAAGAGGAGATCATCCAGTAATACTTCACAAGGGTCTCCTAGATCAAAGAATAGCTAGAAGCATTAGATGAAGAAATGGAGAATGTAGAAATTGTGATGACAACCTTCAATGGCCTCCCTAGGTCATGGGATTCTTTCATCCAAGGAATCTGTTCTAGTAAGAAGTTAGTCAAGTTCAGTAGACTATGAGAAGAATGTTCACAAGAATAAGCTTGAATAGTATCTCGAGAAGAAAAGATGGGAAGTGAAGATCAAGCTCTCACAGTACACTCCAAGAAAGGAAGAAGGGAAACACATCCATTAGAGGAATTTTGGGGTCTAAAATGGGCCTCCTAAGGAAAATAATAAAATAATAGTTAAAATAATAAAATAATATTGATTAATTTTGGAGGAAGAAAGAAAAAAACTACTTTTTGTGTTCGTATTTTTGACATATCTCATTGTGTTTTTACTCAAATTTTGATCGGGAGATCTCATTGGATGTGGAATTTGATTCTACATCCAACGAGTACCCACACTACATACTTTTGACGGACCTCGCTACCCCAAAAACAAGAAATACCTGAAAAAAATGTGATGATGATGTCACCATCACGTTTTTTTCAGGTATTTCTTGTTTTTGGGGTAGCGGGGTCTGTCAAAAATATGTAGTGTGGGTACTTGTTGGATGCAGAATCAAGTTCCGCATCCAACGAGCTCTCCTGATCAAAATTTGAGTAAAAACACAATGAGATATGTCGAAAATACGAACAAAAAAAATAGTTTTTTTAATGACAAATATGTCAATTCAACCATTATGGTTGACTTATTTTATTGAAATTCTATTGGTTCTTGAATTCCAACTCACAAAATCTTATTTTGGCACGTTTTCTTATAAGGCCCATTTTAGACACCAAATTTCCTCTAATGATCACCATGGTAAGCATTCTCATTAGAAAGGTTCATCTAAACTCAGATGTTATACATGTGATGAAATAGGACACTTTGCTAGAAATTGTCCCATGAATAAGAATGGATCTAAGAAGAAGAGGAAATCCAAAAGAAGACATCATGCTCACACTACTGAAGATAATGATCCTCCTAGAAAGAGAGTAAAACAAGAAAATGAACACTCTTCAAGTGAAGAAGAATATGTTATGATCTCCGCTCTCATGGGAACTATCACTCATGGAAGCAAAGATTGTCTTATTGACAATGGGGCTTCCAAACACATGAAAGGTTTCAAGGAATCCTTTGAGAAACTATCCGAACATAATTCACCCCATAAGGTGAAACTTGGGGATGACTACCAATATCCCATTAAAGGTAGTGGTGAATCTTGCAACAAGCTAGACTCTGGAAAGTCTATGAAAATGAAGGATGTCTCATTTGTACCAGGACTAAAGAAGAATATTCTATCCATATCAGTACTGGATGCAAAAGGCATGAGGGTTTCATTTGTAGATGGCCAAGTCCTCATGTGGTCAAGAGGAAAGACTATTGATGATGCAATAGTGATTGGAGAACAAGAAGGAGGATTATACAAATTGAAGGGCCATCTATAACAAGCATTAGAGAGAAATGAACTTTGGCACAGAATGCTTGTACATGTGCACTATAGAACACTACCACTTGCAAGTAAGGCTGTTGAAGGTATTCCAGAAATTCAAGTAAAACATGAAGGGGTCTGCAAAGGATGTGCGAAAGGAAAGAACACAAAGAAGACATTTCCAAGTAGCAAAAGCAAGGAAAAAGGAATCTTGGAAATCATCCACTCCAATGTATGTGGACCAATGCCATCGAGTTCACTAATCGGGTATGTATACTATGTTTCTTCCATTGATGACTTTTCTAGGAAGACATGGATTATATCATGAAGAACAAAGATGAAGTTTTCAGCAAGTTCAAGGAATTCAAAGCCTTGATTGAGAACCAAACAGAAAACAAGATCAAGACCTTTCAATCAGATAATGGCGGAGAATTCACATCAAATGAATTCAAAGACTTATGCAAAGAATCATGGATTAAGAGGGACCTATCCACTCCATATAATCCACAACAGAATGGGATTGCAGAAAGAAGGAATAGAACCATAATGGAAGCTATAAGAGCTATGCTTCATGATCAATATCTTCCTATGCATCTATGGGCAGAAGCTGCAAGAACAGTGGTGTATGTATAGAACCGTACTCCACACATAGTACTCAAGAACAAGACACCTGAAGAAGTATTTTTCGGCAAGAAACTAGATGTCATCCATCTCAGAATATTCAGTTGTCTAGTGTACATACATATTCCAAAAGAGAAGAGAACAAAATTAGATCCTTCAGGAAAGAAGGGTATATTTGTGGGATACTCTGAAAGCTCGAAGGCTTACAGAATATACTTCCTAGGATTCAAGAAGATCAACATCAGCAGGGATGTAACATTTGATGAAGACACAGCTTACAAAAAATCCAGAAAGAGACCTGCTGAAGAACCTGAAGAAGTAGAAGCACCCAGAATTCATGATACAACCATGAATGAAGAAACTCAAGAAGAAGATCAAGAATTTGAGGAACCACAAAGACCTGTAGATCCACCTCAAGAGAAGAATCCTCACAAGAGGAAACCTGCTTGGGTACGAGAAATTATCCAAGGTGTGGAAAGATATGGGGCTCCAGAAGAGAATCACAGAGAAAGAAAGAGAACCAGATCTTGCTCCGGATATGTAGCTTTACTATGTGACTTTATCAATGAATAACCTTCCAATTATGAAGAAATGGTAGAACGAAAAGAGTGGAAGGATGCTATGATCAAAGAGTATCAATTGATCATGAAGAATGATGTTTGGGATGTTGTCCCAAGACCAGAAGGGAAGTCGGTTGTAACTTCCAAATGGATCTACAAGATCAAGCATGCTACATATGGTAGCATAGAGAAATATAAGGCAAGATTCATTGCTCATGGTTTCTCACAGAAAGAAGGAATAGACTATGAAGAAACCTTTGCACCTGTAGCCAGATACACTTCCATTAGATCAGTACTTGCTCTCACTGTAGTGATGAAATGGAAGATACACCAAATGGATGTCAATACTGATTTCTTGAATGGTGTAGTGGAAGAGGAAGAGTATGTAGAACAACCACTCGGTTTTGAGACACATGATAGGGAGTCTCATGTGTGCAAATTGAAGAAAGCCCTGTACGGTTTGAAATAGGCACCCAGGACATGGTACGGTAGAATTGACATATTTCTATCCAAATTGTTCTTTACTAAGAATAAAGCAGATTCCAACATTTACGACAAGGTTGAATATGACAACCCAGTGATGCTCCTACTGTATGGAGATGATCTGTTTGTAACAGGTATGGATGGATTGATAACTTATACGAAGAGAAAGATTGATGTCGAGTTCAAAATGAAGGACTTGAGTATGATGCATTATTTTCTAGGCATGGAGGTGTGGCAGAACGCGGATGGAATCTCTCTCGGAGAAGGGAAGTATGCAGTAGAGATCCTGAAGAGGTTTGGGATGATGAATTGCAAGGCCATGACCACACCTATGGCATCGAACTTGAAGCTATTGAGTGATGCTTCATCAGACATGGTTGATGCTATGATGTACCGTCAGATGATTGGGTCCTTGATGTATCTGACGAACACGAGACAAGACATTTTCTTTACTATGAATACCTTGAGCCATTTCTTGAAAGATCCAAGACATGTTCACTTGATTGCTACAATTCATATTCTGAGGTACCTGAGTGGTACAATTTATTATGGGCTCAAGTATGAGGTGAATCAGAAGATTAACCTGGAGGGTTATGTTGATTTAGATTGGGCAGGCAGTGCCATCGATAGGAAGAGCACTTCAGGGTGTTGCTTCAGTATGGGATCAGGTGTGATCTCTTGGTTTAGCAGGAAGCAATCATGTGTGGCACTGAGTACAGTTGAAGCAGAGTATGTCACAGCTTGTTTAGCTAGTTGTGAGGCAGTATGGATGTAGAAGCTACTGTCTGATTTATTTGATCTCCAAATGGATGCTACTTGTATACATTGTGACAACTAGAGTTGCATGAATTTGTCAGAGAATCCAGTGTTCCATGACAAGTCAAAGCATATTGAGATCAAGTATCACTATATCAGGGATATGGTGCAGAGGGGAGCAGTGAAGCTCTAGTATGTTGCGACGGAGGAATATATAGTTGATGTGTTGACAAAGCTATTGGCTAGGGTGAAGTTCGAGTACTTCAGGGAGAATCTTGGTGTCCTCTAGATCGAGGTTTCCTCCAAGGGGAAATGATGAGACCCAGACCCATTCTGACATGGTGAGAGGATTGGTTCCTTCCATGGTCAAATGTAAGGGCTGAGCCATTCTGTCATGGTGACACGATTGGTTCCTTTCATGTTAGATATGAGTGCTGAGCCATTCTAATGTGACTGTAGGATTGGTTCCTACATGATCAGAAGTAAGTGTTGAATGCCATTATTTGAATGGAGGCACCTGGTCAGTTACTAGGAAGCTCAGTCTGGGACTAGGGGCCATTATGATATGACTATAGGATTGGTTCCTACATGATCAGATGTGAGCACAAGCCCTTTTGACATGCATGTTGGATTGGTTCCTCGCATGTGCAGATGTAAGTGCAGAGCCCTTTTGACATGCATGCCGGATTGGTTCCTCGCATGTGTAGATGTAAGTGCAGAGCCCTTTCGAACATGTATGTTGTATTGGTTCCTCACATGGTCGAATGTAAGTACAGATCCTTTTTGACATGTATGTTGGATTGGTTCCTCACATGGTCAAATGTAAGTGTAGAGCCTTTCTGACATGAATGCTGGATTGGTTCCTCTCATGGTCAGATGTGAGTGCTGGGACTTTCTGACAGGGTTGTGGGATTGGTTCCCACATGGTCAGATGTGAGTTCTGGGCATGCCTTTCTGATATGATTATAGGATTAGTTCCTACATGATTAGATATAAATGCTGGGTGAGCCATTCTAACTTAGGGTCAAATATAAGTGCTGAAGAAGACCTACATAGAGGCTAGGACTACAACCAACATGAAAAAGGGATGGCTCTGTAGAACTTCCTGTGATGAGAAGAATCATGAGATAGCACCTGTGATGATCTAGTGATGATGATCCAGTAGAGATGATTTAGATCGAGGGATGATCCGGATCTAGAGATGATCCAGATCGAGGGATGATCCAGATCGAGGGATGATCCAGATCCAATGATGATGATCTAGATCGAGTGATGATCCATGTTTAGATGACTTGCAGATGAATATGACTTGAAGATAGAGATGACTTGAAGGTGAAGATGACGAGAACTTGATGATGATCCAGATGATACAGAGAAGAAGACTTGTGTTGATAAATTGTGTCAAGAGAATACCTTCCTAGTTAATAGGGAGTGTTGATGTAATTGTAACTTCAGAATGTATTCACTTATATTTCTTATATATTGTAACCCGATGTTTATTCTGAGATGTATTTATAATGTACTTGAGTCATGTCATGCCCCGAGGTTCCTATCATGAGTTTCTATAATGTAAATAGGTCATGTCAAGTCAATGTGGGTAACCCTCCTATTGTCTAAGGGTTAAAGTCCCTGCAGTTCCAGGGCACTAGGGATGATTAGACTCACCTAGTGAAGTCAACCCTGGTTGGGTTTAGTAAAGTTGGGAATTAGTATAAATAGAGAGCTAGACTCTCTATTTATCACACACTCACTCACACTCAGATGTAGTGCATAGCTGAGGAAGGGAAAGACACTGGGGCAAGGAAGGAAGAGGTTATTACTGTCGAGAGATCATCTTATTGTTTTTGGGTTTCACTTTTGGTGCTGATTCTATCTCTGAGGAAGTTGTGGGGTTTTCTCCATTTATGGTTTCCCTGAGGAAAAACACTGTGTTCATTGTCTCTTGTGTTTGATTGCTATGCTTGTTCTCTCAGTTAAAGATCCTAATGATATGCTAGCTTAATGTTAAAAATCTAACATCATCTTATTGAAACCTTTCTCCTCCTCTCATAATACCACTTCCTTCCTTGGCTTCCCTCACAGTCCCATCATAACTTCCATCCATCTACCCTGTATCATTCCATCCAAATCCTGTCTCCATGATACCCACAGTGTCTACACACAAGGACTCTACTACTTGTCACATGGCCATAAATAGTTTCGTCGCACTTATCCCTCTCACAAGGAGCATCATCAGTTCAAAAAGGGAAAAGACAATATTCAAGAAGCTTCTAGGAGAAATCTCTTGTGACGAATGATCGTAACTACTTGGTGTTGATGCCTAGAAGATCGTAAGTATTGATAGTATGGATTCTCCCCAATAACCATTCCCAATTAGATCATTTATCATTTGGTGTGGGGAATCCATTCGGTAGTGACCCAGCTACCGTAGAGTTAAATGAAGTTTTAAATATATTTTACCGATTGTGGCCCAGTCCACCATTTATGTGTGTTTTATGTTTTTATAAATGATATATTTCTAAATTAAATGTAGATGATGAAGAAGGAAAGACCTCACAATGTGATGCATAGGTTCTTAACTCCTGTCTTATCCCCTTTGTTCATGAATCATGAAAAGCAAATAACAACTATGCTAAACTAAAGTATCCTATCTAACCTATCCCCAGGGAGAAACATTACTATTTAGATGAGTAATGTACTGCATTTTCTGCACAAAGAATTTTATAGGTAGCTTATAAATTCGGAATACATAAACATAGTAGAAAAATTAACATAGAGATAGCTTGGTGTTTGTTAAAGCATTCATTACTCATTTGTTGCATAAGATTCATCATAAGGAAATTAAATGATTCACAACATAGAAGTAGTTCAGAAGTTAGAATGATCTCACAAATTTGTAGAGTAAGCTAAAACATAAATAGTTCTATATTCAACCATCTACACAACATGGATTTGAAACTCCAAAAGCTACTTCTCCAGCATAATTTTTATCCTCTTTATTATAACAAGAAAGAGTTCTTCTTACAACAAGTATTTTGTATAATAGGTCTAGAAAAGTCCCTCTCTCATTCGATTCTCCCTATATTTATATATCACAAAATGACCTTTGGTCTCCCTGCCCTTTGGGCTTCCTTAACTTTCTGTTACATAAAGTTTATATTTAGTGTGTTAAAAAAGTAAATACAAAATATTACAAATATATCCATGTGTGAATAGGACAAAACCATTTAAGTGGATCGAGTCAAACTATTTATGAATTCCTTCTCGGATGAAGCATCTGAGAAGATTGTCTCGAAATTTGTGGGCTTGTTGGAAAAAACCCACCAACAAAGACTCACCATTAGGGGTTCTCACTCTGTCGATGCCTAACCAGTGCAATCTCCTTGAGCATTGACCTAGGAAGGTTTTACCCTGCCCAGGAACATCTGCAGAGTGGATGAAGTCTCACCCGAGATGTTCAAGAGAGAGATGTCAGAACCAAGTTTCCGGTAGTAACAAGGGAAGATATGGCATCCACGGATTTGACAGCATAACTATTAGATTACTCCAATTCACTGGATAGAACTAAGACAATTATCACAATTCATATTCACAACTACGGATCTAATAGATCACATCATTCATTTATCGAAGCAGTGTTATTGTAGGAGTATCATTCATAAAACAAATTTATTAAGCTTCATCATAATTCATCATAATTGTGACAGAATTGGGATAGATAGCATCATCAGTTCATTGTAGCAGCATCATTAAAGCATAAATAGATTCAATACACTTCTCATTGACATCATAGCAGAGAAAACAGGAAATAGAAGAAAACATTTAGGAAATAACCATCATGTCATATTAATTATGTACAACATATCCAAAATAGACAATTCTTCTCCACAACAGGAGACTGATTACATCCCAAAATTCAGTATCTGACACAAATATATTGTAGATTGTTCAAAACAGAAGACTCATCAAGACCATGGACAGATTGCAATAGATTGATCACTCTCAGATATTGACTTGGACTTGTATCACATTGATGATTATGATATTACAATTGCAAAGCTATCTCTATATATATGCTTGCGTCTTTACATCAAAGGTCCACTTCTAACTAACTTCTAACCACTAATGAACTATGTACACAAAGCATGGTCAATTAATACATTAAATATTCAAAAGCATTTATTCTTCCTCCCATCGCATTGATCTAGCCTTACACGGTGTCGCATGAGCTTGCGCAGTTTCCGTGGTGCTGCACAACTCACTTACCCAAAACCTCTTCCAACAGGCCCCCAACATGGTCTTGTGGCTCATCCTCGAGCCACGTCAGGAGGACAAGGTATATGCTTATGTCTTGGCCTTGAAATATTCAAACTACTATGAGATATCTCAAACCTGGAGATGGACTCTTTCGACAGTGCTTTGATAGTTGAGAAAATATTACTACACGAGGTGCACCTCCCTAGCCTTGCCATCGACCATCTGTCGAATTTCTGGCACTACCTACAACATTGCAACTACTTTGACAGCCAGCTACCCACCAACTTCTTGAAACTCATCCAACTAGGAACAACACTTTTGTTGGTGTTCTTGGGTGTGGGTAGCTCTCTATTGTAGGTCCTTCAACTCCGTAGACCACATGATCTGCACCATGAGCGGCAATGCTAGCAACGACGTCTTCAGTGTTGTCAAATTTTCTTCAGATTCTTGCACATGCATGGTCAACTGGTCAAGCTATTCATCTTGGACAATGCTTTGCCAGAACTACGTCATAGCCTCTGTGATTGTCTTTGCTTATTACTCCATTGTTTCAAACTAGGCCTCTATCTCCTCAATAGTATCCTTCCTTTGGGAAACCTACTCCGGTGGCATCACTGGATGGACCAGGGCATTGAGCAGAAGATTGGTGTCCTGAAGCTGGACAATAATTTCCCCAAGTCACTTGGCTTTAGATACTGTAGTAATATCGGTAGTGCTCTTAAAGATATGTTGACATGCCTCATCAACAGCTTGGTCACCCATGCCACAACTTGTGCACAGCTACGCCTTCTCAATGATATGGCGGTCTTTCACCTTCTTAAGCTCAATGATTTCCTCAGCATCCTTGCGCTGTAGCTCGGCCTGTACTTCCTTCAATGCCTCAATCTCCCATAGCTTCTCTCCCGCCAGCTTCACCCTAACCTGATGTAGCTCCTCATATTCTTTCTATAGCTTCTCAGTTGTGCTATGTGACTACACATATCCATCACTAAGCTCCTTCTTCCTATCCTCTAATTCCTAGATGGAAACATACTACAGCTCCACAAGTTCCTGAGAGGGTAACTTGTTTATATCCAAGGCAATTCTTTGAAGAAACCATAGTAACAGGTTCACTTCTTCAATCCCCACTTCGATCATAGTCAGGGGAACTTGAATGTTCCTAGCCCGTGGCTCAGTTCTGATCGACGAGAATTTCTGCATCATATCTTTCTCAGGTGTCTCCTTGGAAACAACATGATAAATAGAATTCAACTTATCTCTTACTGCAGCAAACCCTTCTTGGTTGGACTCTCATATTGCTTGCATCATAGCCTCAAAGGAGTCAGTGACCACTTTGATGAGCCACTTCAATTGGTGCTCCATCACTGGTCGAGTATCGCTTCCTGTGTCATATTCTAGGCACCATTTGGTTTGATTTTCCTCCCACATACACTATGCTTTGACATCATGGTTTGTTGACAATTCATTGTCGAAGTTGTGAACACTTAGCTCCTTCTGGACATGCTCGTCCAAGACATCAACTGGTTGCTCCTTAGAGAGTTCCTCCTGGCTCATGAGGTTCTGCCATTCCATCAGCCACTCCTGAATGAGAGCATCCAATTATTCATTAGTGACTTTGTAGGCCAGAGGTAGCCAGTACTTGTCGGGGTCATGTCGCGCCTAGATATAAATGGAATGAGGCCTCATAACGAATTGAATGAGCCACTAATACTTGGCTTCTTTGTAATGGGATAAGCGAGGAAATTTGATAGCTGTGGCTTGCAGTGCTTCCCAAGAGACCTAGAAATGGATCGTACAGTTTGTCTGTTGACTGGGCTCCCCAACCCACCACAAATTTTGATAGCGTGCACCTCGACACACCTTCACCGCATTGAATTCCATTGGTTAATAATCTTCTGGTTCCATTCATGCAACAAGTACAATGAGAATTAACACCCAATTATAGGAAAATGGCCACCCGTCCTGAGTAGCAAGAGCATTGTCGCGAAACTGGTTGAGAATAAACAAGGACCAGTTCATTTGCACTCCCTCTACGCATTTTTGTGCACATGCAACCACACCCGAGTTGCACTAGATCGGTCGATTCCCCCAGACAATCTTTCTTGCCAAAATTCATGCCTCGATAAGCACTACCTGTGCATTAATGTTTTTGAAACAATATGCATGACCATCATGCTGCATGCCAAATCTCTCCTTCAGCTGCTTAGCAAGCTTCTTATCAGTATCCCACTTTCGGATATACTGCGCCAAATCTTCCCCAGCCTTCGGCAAGCCTGTAATGCTTGCAATTAAGTCGACCATGATAAGAATAGGCTCATTCAACCAGAGTGTCCCACCATGAAAGTAGGCCAAGAGTTGTTTGATGCATTCATGAACTTCATTATGTCTCCCAAAGTGAGGCATATTAATGAGCCCCAACAATCCAGATTTATTCAACCCGCTCGCCCATGGTTGAGGAATCCTCTGAATTCATGCACTAGGTCCCATCGAAACTGGTTCATAGGGATCCTCCTGGACATCTTTTAGAAATAGAAAATCATGGTCTTCAAAATTCAGCTTGATCAAGGCAGGGATGATATCTACCAAGAAAGTCATCCCTTCTGGTAGCAATGATGATTTGGGTGGATACTTCAAACTCTTTGTGGGCTGCCTCAGCTTCGCTCTCAGATGCGTTCAAGCGACATATCCTAGGATATCATTGATAGAGACACCCATGGGTTTCACATACTCTATATCTCCTAAGCTCGATGGCCCAGTCTGTGGAGTCCCCTCTCCTTGCATTCTAGCGAAAATGCGGGTGTGCCTCTTCTACAACGGCGTGGAACTAGGTTTCCGAGCCTTCTAGTTTCCTTTGGGGATTAAGGAAGAGCTTACTAGAATGCTCTTGAATTATTCCTCAATGGTTGTGGGGTGAATGGGGGCTTCTTTCTCACTGGAAATATCAATTGTGTCGGGGTCACTCAGCATGTCGCACTCCCTAATCCTTACTGTGCACCTGACGAATCTGCACCTCTACTCCACAACTCACACTCAAGACTCTTCAATTGTACTCGGCTCAACACTTTGCTCACTCGAATGAACTACTCTGAACAATGCCTTCCTCCCATGTCCCGTGCACTTTTTATAGCCACTTCCCAATTCAAAATAATCATTGCCAAATCCACCGTGTCCATCATGACCAAATCTAGTAGTAATGACACCAAATCCATCGGAAATCTCACCCTACTAATGATTGGATCAGCAATTAATGCACGCTGCTTCAACAAGTGCCGCCAGCTACATGTTTTAACTACCTACATTTATTGTTGATTTGACCAAGCCACAAACTTGTGGCTATCATAGGTGGTCTCCCTTCCGTCGCTACTAACTCCTATATTTGGACAGCCTCTTCCCCTAGGATTTCCTTACTGCTCTCTAACAGAATATTATATATTTTTTTACAGTGCCTCAAGCGGTGCGTAGCTCTGACCCTATCCTATAGGGCTTTAAGAGACTCCCATTGATGAGCGTCAGCAGTCCTACACCATCTAATTGCTATAACTGAATCGTACCTCCAGAATTAATGGAATGAAAAAGATACAGGCCTAACCATTGCATCTGTAACTTACCTAGATGCTTCATGAACTTGTTGTCGTATAACAACACCAAATATCCTTCAGCAAACTGTTTATGATTAATGTGACGATCATGCCACACCTTCTGTTGATCCTTCACAATGCGCTGGTAGAATCCTGCAATAAAGTGTTCCTCTTCAACCTAGATCAACTGTGTAATGCACTCCTCTAATGCTTATGCATCATCCATGCTGGTTTCCATAGCGATACGCAAACTAGGAACAATGTATTCCATGGGCATGATTGCCTCTTTCCCATATACCTGCTTAAACGGTGTCTGTCCTGTCATTCTTTTATAAGTGGTGCGATAGGCCCATAGTGTTGCTGGAATTTTCAAGTCCCAGTCATAGCGATTAGCATTACATACCTTTGTCAACGTTGTTTCCAAAATTTTGTTGAACACTTCAATAGTCCCATTCTCCTATGGATGGTATGGTGTGCTTTTCTTATGTTGCACCTACAACTTCTTAGTTAGTGCTATTGATAAAGTGATTGCTCTCGTCACTCATCAATATCCCAGGACACCCAAACTATGTCACAATATTCTCAAATATGAACTTCATTGTTGTTGCAGTGGTCCAATCCACAACTGGTGCAGCCTCTTCCCACCTAGTCATATATTCAGTTGCAGTAATGATGTATCGCGCACCAGTCATCTTCTCTGGTGGATTAATTGGACCCATAAAATCCACAGCCCATTTATCAAAAGGTTGTAGAGATACCTGCGGAAAAAATGGCATCTCATCCCGCCACGATGTTTACCGACGTGATGGCAGAAGTCACAACTCCGCGCATATTTTGTGGCATCATTGTGCAATGTAGGCCACCATATCCCAATGCAAAACACCTTCCCTGTAGTATCCCTTCCTCCATAGTGACCTCCTGTGATTTCTGCTTCTTCTTCTAGAATGGGTCCTTGCTCATGTAGTAGGATACACCGTCGCAAGATTTCATCTGGTCCAAGCTTGTATAACCACCCAACAATCAGCTGGAAATATGAAGCCTTTACTACCAATTTCTTCTTCTGACTAGTTGACAAAATATCAAGTGAAACACCAGTGGACAAGAACTGAATGATTGGGGCATAATGATCATCTGCGATATCGACCTAAAACAATTGCACATCTGGCAATCTGTCATCAATATTGGTAGGTTGTTCTTTGGTCTCAATGGGAGACAGGTGATCAGGACCATCATTCAACCCTCCTAGCTTCACAACTATTTAAAAGTAAAATTCCTAAAAAGCAGTAGCCATCGACAGATCTTCCCCCCAACATAGGCTTATTGACCAAATATTGCAAAGCGCAATGATTGATGAACATCTTGAAGTGAGTGCCTAACAAATAGTTCCTAAAATTTTGCAAGGAATAAACCATCTCCAAGCCTTGTCTTTCAGTCGTTGTCTAATTTCATTCAGCAAACGACAACTTCCTACTCGCATATGCGATCGGGTGATCCAGGTTGCCCTCACCTGGTTGCGCAAGAACAACCCCCACCACAATAGAAGATTCATCGACATGGACATGGAACCCCTTATTCCAATTAGGAAATACCAGTATGGGTGCGAAGGCCATCTTGGCCTTCAGTGTGTGAAAAATTCGTTGACTTTCCTGACTCCACTAAAATGCAGCATCCTTCTTTAATAGCTTCTCCATAGGGGCAGTAATCACATCATATCCTTTGATGAACTTGCGATAGTACCCCATGTGCCCCAGCGTTGCTCGAAGCATCTTCACATTCGTCAGCGGGGGAAAATTAAGAATTAGTGCAATCTTTGTTGGATCAACCAATAGACGTTCCTTGCATACTATGTGTCCGAGTAGCATTCCCAATGGCGCATAGAAAATGCACTTATTAGAATTTAATGCAATATGATGTTGTCGACACCTTTCTAGCATCAATCACAAGTTGTCGAGATGATCCCTAATTATCCCATAGATTGTCCAATTATCCATATATACTTATAGGAAATTTTGAATAAAGTCTTTAAACACAGCGACAACTACCCAAGAAAATATTGCTGGCACATTCTTCAGCCCGAAGAGCATGACTGTATATTGAAAACAACCCCATTCAGTGACAGTTGTGGTCTTATGGCGATACTCCTTTGCAATACATATCTGGTGGTACCTCGAAAATCCAGTTGTGAACGACTAAATCTCCTAACCGCCTACTCCTTCAAGGACCTCATCTATAAATGGAGTTGGGAACAGATCATGCATGCAGGAATCATTTAACTTTCTTAGGTCGACGTAAATGCAGACTTCGCTGGTCTTTTTATCCTAAACCACCATAGGGCTTATCCACTCTGATTATTCGACAAGCTAGATGATCCCATCATGTAGCATTTGGTCAATCTCAGCCTTCGCATGGTCCATGTATTGTGGGTTCAGTTGATATGGCCTTTGTCACACAGGTTTTGCATCTATTTTCAATGGTATTTTCATCTCCCCCAGGTCCCCTAATATCCCCTTCATTTCTGAGAACTACATCGAAAAAATATCCTTGAATTCATGCAATAGGTCCATGATTTTAGCCATTGTTTCCTCGTCCCAATAGTTTCCAATATTGGAAAATTTCGAGTTCTCTTCCGACCCAATGTTGTATTTCCTGATCTTTAGTGGCTGACTCATCGAATCCGTCGGTATGTCTGATGTTGCAACATTGTGGCTTCCTTCTGACTCTGGAATATTAACATTTCACAACTCATCATCATCTTCAGGTTCCCCAGATAGATTGTAACATGTCATCATGGGTTGCATTGAGCAGTGTGCATGTGGATCAACTAGGTATGTGACAGGGCTGACCTTCAGCATTACATTGTGGATGATTTGCAATGCATTATGTACCTCTGGCTTGGCATCCTGGAAACTAAACATCTGCACAAAGAAAATGGACAACTCCTCCAAAGTGGTTATATTTCTGCACAGTTCTGCTGCTACATACCAGGATCTCAGCATCTCATCCAAATTATGAACAAAAGCATGGACCCACTCATCTTTAGTTCATGATGCCCATAAGGCCTAAGATTCCATCAAGTGACTGGTGGGGTCATTCTTTCCATGATATTTCCCAGCACGATAGACCTTCGAATCACTGAAGTGCACCATCATCAATCTTCGACACTGTCCTAGTCATGGATTGTCTGCTTGTGCGTCCCCCACCATCGTTCCAGGTTAGTATTCAGTGCTACATCTAGGGCCAATACCCTTTGTGGTTCAAATTCTTTCTCTTCAAATTCTTGAAGGAATTCTAATAACTCTGGAAGCCCTTCATAAATTGGCAACTTGACTGTCTCAGTTGCTATGCAACGGAGAGACTGTGTGATCAACTCGCATTTCCTAAACGACACCTCATGTAACCTATTTTGCCATTTTTCCAAAGCATCATTAGAATTAGGATTCAAAACAATCATTGCATTATCTAAGTTCACCATCGATGGTAGGGTGGATATAATCTTTAGATATATTATAGGCATGATCCCAACTTCTATCGACTTCATCCCTTGCATGTTCAATATACCGGCGTTCTTCCCTAGGGTCCATGGGAGAAAATTCCCTGACATTCTGGTTCTCAAACATCATAACCAATTTTTTGAAATTGATAACCACAATGCTATCATTATCCCACCCAATCCATAGCAGTATGGGATAGGAACCTCCATCTTTAACCACTTCTATCACATCAAAATCAACATACGTTTTCATACTGTCAACATCGACAACCAGGTTTGAGACGTGACCAATGGGCTGAACCTTTGCCTAATTTGCTAGTTGTAGCTGCACCAATGACAATCCCAATGTTACATTCCCCATAAGCTTCCAAGTTTTCTTGGTCAGAATGTTTACATATGATCTGAGATCCAAAATAACCAAGTCAACCTCGTAATATCTGATATGGATGTTCATCCTCATCTCCTTTCCTGTCTTCCTCTTTTGCAAGGAGTTCACCGCGGAATCCTTCAATGTCTTATCCCAGTGGTACAACAACTTCTCAATCTCAACAAGGGCTTTGGGATGCCTTAGCAGTAATAGACAACTCTCAAAGTACTACTACAAGGTACGATGCTGTCGCGATGGTACTACCTCTACAGATGGATCAAAAGAAAACGACATTTTGATAATAGGTAACTTACCCAAATTTCTCTTGATTGCATGCTTTACCTCGAAGAAGGCGTATTTCTCCATTGCATTATCAAATGCTACCTTTTTCTTTCCAGCAAGTCAAACTTGCTAACACGATCAATCTTCTCCAATTGTCGCACCGACGCGAGTTACAACCCCAATGTTGACATGCTTTGTTCGCGGTTCGGCTTGAATTGTTGCAATCGTCAATCCTTGATTCAGGTTCTGGGCTTGATTCAATGGTGGTTTATGATTCAGTGGTAGGTTCGTTAGTTGATTTTGATTCTATGGTGGGATCTGATTCTGCATCGTTGGCTAGTTCTACACTTGGAATGTTGGCTGGTTTTGAGTCTGCGCATTCTGCAACTGAGGAATGTTTCCAGCCTACCACTTTGCAATCAGTTGAGGGAAATTTTCAACATTATACTCGCTAGCCACACTATATGTACAATGCACATGAGGACACTCCCTCTGGTAGTGCCCAAATACTCCACAGGTATAACGCTTGATTGATTCTTGACCTTGTCTTCCTCCTCCTTGTCCCCTGAATCCTCCACAGTATCCTCCTCGGACTCCTCCTTGCTGAAACTGAGGCTGGGAAAACTGCTACTGTAGGGGGTTTCGTTGCTGATGGACATAGTGTATAGCTTGAACATATTGTGGCTGAGGCTGAATGATTGGTACCCAATTATACTGTGGTCATGGCACAAACTGTGGTTGAGTTATGAACTGCGGCTACGGTGTGAAATGTGGATGCGGTGTAAACTACTACTTTATTTGTGATGGGATAAACTACATCTAGGGTGGTGGTGTATACTACACCTGTGCTATTGGATGTGCCATTTGTGGCTGCACTTGCATTTCCCAGGGGTCCTCACCTTTCAGAAAGTATGAATCATATGTCCTTTTCTAGAGCAAGTCATAAGCTTGAAAAAATTTATCAGCCTGTCCTACTGACCGATAAAAGGTACAATAAAGACTCTTTACCTTGGTAACCATGTTTTGCATGTAGTCATAGTTCTCATGTCGATTCCCATAGACCTGACATATGTGGCACCATGGTACACCAGCGCAACTCAATGGGTTCAGTGCTCCTGAAAGAAAATAATTTCATAATGTTGGACATGTATCCTTGGTGTGTTAGTCCACATTATAATGGGTGGACCAAATGTCACATGATCTTCCTTATCCTTCTTGATATCTTGTAGTTGGAGCGTTAGATTGGCCAACTGTGCTTGAATCTAGTTCATCCTGACTGTGGTTTCTCCTACCATCGATGCTTCTAATTTCATCGTGATTTCTAGAGCCTCGCTTTGCATCACAATATTTTGCTACATTAGTGGTTGTTTGATATGTGGAACAAGCATGACAATGAAACACTCCTTTTGTTGAACATCGCTCATTTGGAAGCTGACCCAAGCCATCAACGTCTTAAACCGTGGATGAAAGTCCCAAATTGTTTCATTGGGGAACTACTTGATTTCTTTCAACGCGGTAATGTACTAAGCCTCAGACTTCAGCTTCTTGAATTCTTCAAATAACCCCTTAAGGATCTCATCCAATGTTTTCGTTGTTTGTCCCTGAGGAACTAGCATGAATCTCATGTACCAATCCAGCGCATGACCCCTAAGGGTGGTTGTTTGTTGGATTTTCTTGATATCGTCATCTAGAGTCTATTGGGCGGTCCAGATTTCCTTGCATAAGAACCAGTATTGCTTTGGGTCATCGGTTTCGTTTCCATGAAATAATGATAGCTTCATTTCATCTCCTACAATTCTGGGCCTTCTTCCTCCAACTGGTACTCTACTGCTAGAATTTTGCTGACACATTGGGCAAGTTGATGTAGAATGCATGTTTCTTCCTGGTGGTGGAGTAATGTGCAGAGGCATGGATACTTTACTTCTAGGGTTCAATCTTTCCATTATTCTTGGCATATCCTGGTCCTGGTCATCCTCATCATCACTGAAAGGTCACTTTGTCCTGTGTGGTTGTTCTTCAAGGTATCACACTTCGATTGCACCAGGACCTTCTCCTATCCTCTTCCTCTTCTCTCGAAACCTTTCTCCTCCTCTTGTACAACCACTTGTTTCCTCAACAACCTTCACAATCTCACCATAACTCATGCCCATATAACCCTTACCTTTCCATGCATCTCCCCCCTTTCATCACGGTGTCTATAGCCTCTGCACACTAGATTTCCACTACTCTTGGTCCATCTTCATAATACCTTTTTCATAGACAAGTTGTTTAATAGATAGTTGTAGAGACAACAAAAATCTACCTCGTGGTTCGTTCAAGAACTCCCTTTCTGCTTTGCTAAATGACTTATTGTTATCAACTGCAAATTCGTTAATGTAGCCCTCCAGGATACTGTCCAACCAAAGCTCAACATCCTGTGATTCCTTATTTCCTGTTTCTTGTAATTCCTAGATCAGCTCCGGAGTCCAAGATGTTGGCTCTCCTCCTTGGAATTTTTTCTTCTTAGAAGCGAACTTCACCAGCCACTCATACAATATGATAGGAAATTCACAGAAGAACCATTCATGAGTACCGTCATGAATATATCTGTCCAACCAATTTCCCATTGACAGCTTTGGATTTTGATTTTCTGTTTCATCAAACTCTTACAGTCTAGACCAAACCACTCGTCAATATCCGGCCAAGTCGGATGCCAAAACATATCCTCCTTTCAATCACAACTCGGTCCTGGAAATGGAACCATTTGTTAGCAAAAAACCACCAATAAATCCTCGCGGATAGGGGTTCTCACTCTGTCTATGCCCAACCAGTGCAATCTCCCTGAGCACTGGCCCAGTTAGGTCTTACCCTGCCTAGCAACATCCGCAGAATGGACGAAGTCTCACCCGAGATGTTCAAGGGAGAAATGTCAGAACCAAGTTTCCGATAGTAAGAAGGGAAGCTATGGAATCTGTGGCTTCAAAAACATAACTATCAGATTACTCCAAGTCACTCGACAGAAATAAGACAGTTATCACAATTCATCTTCACAACTACGGATCTAACATATCACATCATTCATAAAAAAACTTTAATAAGCTTCATTGTCATTCATCAGAATTGCGACTGAATAGGGATAGATCGCATCGTCAATTCAATGCAGCAACATCAGTAAATCATAAACAGATTCAATACCCTTCTCATTGACACTGTAGCATAGAAAATAGGAAATAGAATAAATCATTTAGGCAACAACCATCATGTCATATTAATTCTGTGCAACAGATCCAAAACAGATAATTCTTCTCCACGGTAGGAGACTGATTACATCCCAAAATTTAGTATCTGACATAGACAGATCACAGATTGTTCAAAACAAAAGACTCATCAAGACCATGGACAGATTGCAATATATTGACCACTCTCAGATCTTGACTTGGACTTGTATCGCACTGATGATGATGATCTTACAATTGCAAAGCTAGCTCTATATATAGGCTTGCACCTTTACATCAAAGGTCCACTTCAAACTAACTTCTAACCACTTATGACCTATATCCACAAAACATGGTCAATTAATACATTAAATATTCAAAATCGGTTATTATTCCATGCATCACGTTGATCTGGCCTTATTTGGTGTCGTGTGAGCTTGTGCAGCTGCCGCGACATTGCGCAACTCACTTACCCAAAACCCTTGCCAACAGGGCTCTAAAAATCTAACCGTGGCCTCATGCTTGGACAGCTAGACTTTTATGTATGCTACTCTTGGAAAATATTCTAGTAGACAGTTGCTAACTACTACTTGGGCCACTAAAATATTTATCAGCTTTGCATGTAAACCTTTAACCAGCTAAATATTTAACTCATCTTCTTGTAGGTTATCCCTCAGTTGTTTTAAGTGTTCTTCATGTTACAACTGATTTTACCACACATGGTGGATCACACCTTTATGGCCTTCCCTATCCCTCTGCAGACTCTTAGACCCCATAGACCATTTTTGTACCTTTGATGTTTCCAATATCATCCCTAAAAACATGCATTATTTTCTATATGCGACTTTTAAACCTAGTCTCGTGTATATATGTGGATTTGACCCTTAAACCCGTGTACATTGGGATGTGTGCAAAAGGCCAAATAGTTTTGGAGTTTTCCTTGATGTGGATATGAGTCACTTATCACTTGGCCTTCCATATGCCTTGAGATCACTCATATTTGACCTTCCATTACCCCATTGAAGCATTATATAAGGAACCCTTTGGATATAATGAAGGGGGAGGCATTGAGGAGTAAGAAAACTATAGTCCATTGTTGCCAAATCTTATACTTGAGTCTACATCCCTTTGTCCCTTGGAGAACTTTGTGTTCTTCCCAAGTTTTCTTTTTCTTGTGAGCTTGCTATCGAGATATAGAGGATTGAAGTGGTGGAGGCCCAGGTGGAGGACTCAGTTTCTCTGATTCGCAGATGTGTCGACAGAGGTTGTCACTATTGTAATCTCTGATTTATATTAATAGAAATATCTTTTCCTGTCCAATAATGTGTATTTAAATGAGTATGGAATCCATGGATGCTTCTAAATTCTTATATGTTATTGATTATATATGCTAGATTAGGTCTAACACAATTATATATAGCATGCTTGTATTGTTTGCTGAATGTTGAGAGAGCAAATTATTAATACAAGAAAGAGTGGAAAAGCTCAACGGGGATCTACATCAACCATCTAGAATAAGTTATGTTTCGAGATCCTTTAGTGTTAGATGTTTGGTTTCTCTTGCATATAGGAAAGGATTTATTTCTACGGTTACTCTATCTGTTGTGGTACCCTAAGCCATAGGAAGTTTTCTCCGTAACAGAATTGGCAACAATACTTGGGATTGAACCCAGAATCTCTATGGGAATCCTTTGTATAGTATCGCCATGTCTTTGCACAAGAGCCTCATACTCCACTTGATCTTTTTGCTAGCCTTTGTCCCTAGGACTCCCTTATGTCAAGTTGTGATTGCATTATCATGAGTTTGAGCTACCTCATTAAGTCTTATGCCAACTTCCCTGACTTTTATCATCAGCTATATAGGCTGAGCTTGTCTCATGTCTTGCCATGCAGAGCCATTTTATATATCCTTTGCAACTTGATTCCCCATTTTTACCGAGAGGGGACTTTCCCTTGAGTGTTGTTATCCTACACATGTGTCCTTGCATTGAGCATAGGTATGTTCCACTACTTGGAACTAGTTTTTTTTCCCATTGACACTCATCTCCTCCTAGCCTATAACTATAAAGCACTTTTATTCTTTTTCAAGATTTTCGAAATATTTGAAAAGGTCCAAAAAAAAAATCAAAAAACCAAAAGGACGGACAAGAAAAGATGTTATCTTTGGCAGCAGTCGAGTCGTGTCGCCTTCAAACAGAGCACTGTATATCACATCCATTGGTTGGGTTAAGAGTTTTACTTTAGGAACTGTAATAGTTTCTTTGAGTTTATCTCCACTAACTAGTTAAGCTTCCAGTCCCTATGGAGCCTCTGTCGATGCCTCCTATTTCACGGAGATGTCCCAGTTTTGTATATCGAGTCTATGTTTCCTACATTTAGTCACCATTCACCTTTATACTCTTGATCGAAGGAAGTTGAAACCCGACTCGACCATTCCTTAGTTCTCTTTACTTTGCATGTCATCCATTCCCAGTACTGATACTGGTTCATGCACATTATGATCGAGTCCTTCCACATTATATAGCTTTGCTGAGTACCTTGTGTTGGATGATGGGGGATGCCTTAATTCCCTCCTTCCAGCGGATTTCATCCCATTGAATTCAGATCATATAGTCTGGGATAGGAATATAGAGTCATTTTTGAGTGCCTTGAGACTTATAGTCATCATTGGCAGGTTCTCTCGCCATCAATAGTTTTGGAAATACATCAATGTCCCCTGATCAATGGATCCTCTCAAGTGTTTGACCTCAACACATTTATTCACACTTGTTATTTTGCACTCTAGTACCTTGATTCCCATTTTCATTATCGGTGGGTGATCTCACGTCTGTTAACGCTATACATCAATGACTAGTAATCAGATGATGGACTACTATGTTTGAGCTTGACACCTCTATTCGCATAGTAGGACTTGTACTCATAGAGTATTTTGTAGAATACTTTCCAAATTGGTGGCATTTCATATATGCTACCTCCTTGATCGTGCCAGTGTTCATGAGATTTCAGCTCTCGTGACTTGATTCCAGTGTATGTCAAATATTTCCATCCATTATGGAGATCATGATCCTTTGTATATCTTCATCATGGATATTCTTATCTATCTATATTGTACGTGGCAATGACCACACATGTCATATTTTGTATCATGCCTATTCATGGCCATTGTACTCTTATGTATCCAAGACTGCTATATCTACTTGCAGTTATGTGCAGAGTTTGATCATTGTATTGTACTATTTGATGGTTGGTTCTTACACCTAGTTCTTCATCACTCCACTTCTAGGATGGACTTATAATGTATTTCGGCCATCGTATGACCCCTCTAACCTCACACATTAGGGGGCATCTGTTACAGCTGATTTTACCACAAATGGTGGATCACACCTTTATGGCCTTCCCTGTCCCTCTGCAGACTCTTTAGACCCCATAGACCATTTTTGTACGTTTGATGTTTCCAACATCATCCCTAAAAACATGCATTATTTTCTATATGCAACTTTTAAACCTAGTCTCACCTATATACGCGGATTTGACCCTTAAACCCGCGTACATCGGGATGTGTGCAAAAGGCCAAATATTTTTGGAGTTTTCCTTGATGTGGATCCGAGTCATTTGTCACTTGGCCTTCCATATGCCTTGAGATCACTTGGATTTGACCTTCCATTACCCCATTGAAGCATTATAAAAGTAACCCTTTGGATACATTGAAGGGGGAGGAATTGAAGAGAAAGATAACTATAGTCCATTGTTGCCGGAGCTTATACTTGAGTCTGTATCCCTTTGTCCCTTGGAGCACTTTGTGTTATTCCCAAGATTTCCTTTTCTTGTGAGCTTTCTATCAAGAGATGGAGGATTGAAGTGGTGGAGGCTGAGGTGGAGGACTCAGTTTCTCTAATTCACAGACGTGCCGACAGAGGTTGTCACTATTGTAATCTTTGATTTATATTAATAGAAATATCTTTTCCTGTCCAATAATGTGTATTTAAATGAGTATGGAATCCATGAATTCTTTTAAATTCTTATATGTTATTGATTATATATTCTATAGTAGGTCTAACACAATTATATATAGCATTCTTGTCTTGTTTGCTGAATGTTGAGAGATCAAATTATTAATACAAGCGAGAGTGGAAAATCTCAACGGGGATCTACATCAACTGTCCGGAATAAGGTATGTTTTGAGATCCTTTAGTTTTAGATGTTTGGTTTTTATTGCATATAGGAAAGGATTTATTTCTGCGGTTACTCTATCTATTATGGTACCCCAAGCCATAGGAAGTTTTCTCCATAACACTTCATGTGCTGGAAATTCTTGTAGCCTTGTGCAGAAGGGGTCAAACATTTGTTGTGAGTTATAAGCATCTTCCTGTAAAATTATGCATATTTGTCCATTGTCTTTTCCACTGCTTCCATCAACCTCTCAGCATCTCTACTACTAAAATTTATAATATCATATTTGACCTGCAATTTTTCTGGACTTTTTACAGGTGTGTTTTCTGGATGCTTAGTGTTTGTTTCTAACCATGTCATCTGTCCTTGTAGGGTCTCCATGATTTCCTGGGTTTTGTCCTTTAATGTAGTAGCTACTGTTGAGATCTCCTACATTCGATCTTCAGCTTGCTTGATCCAGAAAACTTCTTCGCCAACTTGACATGTACTTGATATATTTTTCTTCTAAGAGAGAATGCTCTCTTAGAGGTGCTATGTTGATTTTCCTTTCATTGGATTCCTTCAAACGTACTTCCAAGGAACTGTTATGTGCTTCAAGTTCTGTGATTAGAATTTTGCGCTCCTCTGCTTTCTTATCAGCTGCTGATTTCTGAACTTCCATTTCTGCTATCTTTCTCTCTAACTTCTAATTCTCTCTTTCAAGGGTAATGTTTGATTGTTTCAAATTACCCCTTTTATCCCCTAGGATTTGGTAATCTTGTTGAAGCTTCTCATAGTATAAAAGAGTAGCTTCATATTTTCTCTTAGACTCTCAGCCTACTCTTTCCTCCTTCCTTAAAACTTCCTTCATTTCTGCCATTTTACCCTTATATTGATCAAGGGTTTCAGTGAGCTTGCTAATATTATGAGTGTTTGTAGTTGTAGTTGCAACACCCATGGAGGAGATTTTCTTGGGATATTCTTCTACATTTTTTACAACCGTCTTCTCGATCACATCTGTGATTTCGGGTTGAGTTCCCATCTTCAAAGTCTTCTCCGTTTTCCACACAATGGCCTTCCTTTTGGGATCAAAATACACGTCCTCCAAGCATGCAACTTGATGTTGTTTAGACGAGGTAAATGGAACCAACCCCAATTCAACTATAGGGAGATGCCCTCTAGTGAGTATATTTCTTGAAGTGGAAGGGAGGTTTTTTGGATTGTCCCAAGTAGGACTCTACCCCTATTTTTCACCATCTAGGTCCTATTGATCTTTCTTTCTTTGTTCTTCTGTGGCTTTTTCTTGATTTTGCGCTTCTTGTTCTAGATTTTGAGTTTCCTGAGCTATTTATTTTTATAACTCTACAATATTCTCTAGGATAGCCTCTTCTTTATTTCTCTCTTCCTCCTCTTTTTCTTTTTTGGAAGCTTCTTCTTCTTCTTTCTCTCTCTAGGATTCTTCATCTAGAAGTTTTCTTCACCCTCTTCCAGTCTTCCTGCTATCTCTTCTTTTTTCTTTTCTTCCACCTTCTTCTTCTTAACCCTTTGATTATGGGAGATTCTTGCTACTTCCTTTAACACCAGCTATTGTGATATTCTTTTTTAGCCACTTGTTTAAAGTGGTCATGTTGCAGATATTCCTGTATATTTCTTCCTCCACGTCCACATGGTCAGTGCATTCAAAATTTACCTTAAGGAGTGCTCAATGGACTGCAACTTTACCATATGAGTCATTCCTGTGAAAGCTCTTTTCTCCAAAGTGAAATCTTTCTAGTTCCTTAACGAACTATGGGGAACTCTTGACTTTAGAAAACTTATAACTCCCCAGATAAAAAGGTAGCAGTGGAAACACAACTTTTTTCAAATCAATCAAGTGACTTCCAAATCCATCCAAAAAAAGTTGTCTTATAGCTTCCTTATGAACTATCTAATCTGTAGCATATCTTGGTAGCAATGAGGGTGCTTTATTCCCCCCATACATCCTAAGGTATGTTCCTTCTTCAGAGAAGGGGTAATCTCCAAACTATTTAATAGACTCCAGAGCTCCCTCAGATAGGTACTTGCACTCTTCTAAGAAAATTAGTTGGTACAGAGGAATCAAGAACTCTTCACAAATTAACTTGTAGTAATTTTGGTATTTGTGTCCCCAAAGTATTTGATAGGTTGCATAAATAGGGGTTTTCTCTCCCTTCCATGTACAATTGAGCTTTTCAAACAGGTGAAAGCAAAGTATGCAATCAATAAAAAAGGATCCCATGTAGAATTCAGATTTTCTTTGGTGTAAAACTTCTTGGGATACAATGGTGGAAGTAGATAGGCTATTGGCTACTATATGAGTGCAGTTGAAAATTGTTCCTTTCATGGCCACATGGTAAATTAGTGGGATCCATCCAAACTTGTACGTTCTACCATCATCGCTACCGAAAATCCTATTTAGCATCAACACTACCATTCTATATGGGGTACATAATTGAGAAGTTTCGTACTCCCCGGATTGCTTGTGCCTGAAAGTATTCCCTTCAACTACCATCATCTTTGTTGTAGCTATGTAATCAAATTTAATATTTTTGACTCAGTTAGTTGTCATGCTAATTTCTGACGAAGGTAGGTTGTATGCTTTTTCTATATATCCAGGTGTGAAGGATGCAAATCCTTTGTCCTCCACGTTATTCATTATCTTCTCTGCTGAATCCACTTTGGGAAGTATCCATTCGATGAGCTCTATGCAAGGAAACATATCTAGCCTAGTGGATACCTTGGTGATTCCAAATCTAAGTATGTTATCATATAAGGCTAGGTCTTCCAACCCTGCCCCTGGAACCCTCTTATTTGCAAGCATAGGGTATATTTGACCCCATTTGAATTCAGGTTCTACCCTGGTGACTGAATTTGTATCTTCATAGATTATTTCCACCCTTGGTGTGGGTGAGCCTTTTGTATCTGAGTCATAATCTATGATCTTCACCTTCTTTTTCCCTTTCTTTGTCATGTTGTCTTTTCTAAGTTGTGACTGCAATAACACAACAAAAAATGTTTGAGCATCTACATCATTAAACAAAATGATGCATTTGAACAAGAAAAGATCAATGACTATGATATACTAGGGAAATAGATTTAAGAAATGACACTAGTATTTTTCCTTACCCCTCTATCCTCACCCATCTAGAAAATTAAAACCCCCTGCAATTCAGTGAGTCAAAACTTTGGTAATAAAACCCCTAGACACAGGAAAGCCTCGAATTTTGTATCTTAGAATGAAAATCACTCAATCATCTGCAATACCCTTCTGTCCACAGACACGAAAATTGTAAGAGACTCACAGCCCACAGGAATGTACCGAGGCTCGATCGTGGTGATTCGCTAGGTTCAAACCATCGAGCTCAACATCGCTTAGTAGGAGGATACAATAAAAAATCCAAAACCTAAAGGATTTGTTGGAAATGAGAAAACCATAGTCCCTACTAAAACCCAAAGATAAGAACCAGGTTAGATCCATGTCGACGAAAAGCTCAGGACTTTGGAGATTCATCATTAGCTAATAGGATTCGTAGGCAAAACGCCACTAAATGAAATGGTGAATCTCTATGAACAAGTAAGGAGGCCACGACAAGATTAAACCTTGAAAGGAGAATGATTAAACCTAAAATGTAGGGAGGGCACACTTTTAAACCTAAAAAAAAAATACGTACCCAACCCTGCTCGGCAAATCAACGACCGATAGCTCAAAGCTCGAATCAAATCACCAATCAAACAGAAGATAAACTGAAACCTACCTGGTAGGTGACAGTCTTGAAAAACATTCATGGATGCTATGCTCGATACACCACATGAGCCTCAAACAGAGGTTTCCACCAATCACACAAACCTTTGAATGGGATAAATTGTGACTAACAACTTAGAAAGCTCACCGTAAAGACAAATAGTGGTAAGATCATTTCCCCCGATGCATATAAATAGATATCCGTGGGTAAAACCAATTAAAATGGTAGTTTAATCATTTAAAACCCACACGCGTGAGGTCCAAACATTGGTGGCACTACAACATAGTGCATCAGGTGACTGCAGATAAGTCAAAATGAAATAACCCCAACAACGACGGATCCAACACCCCCCACGGTTTGGCTACAACAAGATGCCTACTTTTGATCACAACTTCGGTGGTCAAGATGGAATTGAAAAGAAACAATGAACGACAACCACCATAGTGGATCAAAATTGACAAACTCTTCTACTGAAGCGGGCTCTGGGAGGATCGGGCTATCAAGAGAGAACACCTCCGTTGATGCGGCAAAGAGAAAATAATTCACCCAACACAGTGAGTCATAAGGCTCAGGCTCGAAAGGTGAAAAACATCCATCATTGTGGTTAGACTCTCAACAAACCAAGTGAAGTGCAAAATAAAAGGTCAGTCATTGCAGTGGCTCCAAATCAGAAACCATCTGCCGTAGCGGGACAAAAAGAATAGGAAGCATTCCCAACATTCAAACCAATATCTCACCCATCGTTGTGGCACACAGCTTTGAAAGCTTCTAATTCAGTGGATGAAAATTGTTTTGACAATGCATACGAAAACAAAGAAACATCTGTCGTAGCAGTTCGAACTTGAAAAACCATCTGCCTTAGTGGATCAAAACTCAAAATGTATCCACCTCTTCGGATCAAAATTTGACAATCACCTGTTACTAAAATATTTTTCTGCCTTAGGATAAAAAACTATTTCTTTAACTTCCCCAATGATTAAAACAACCATGAACGCTGTATTTCAAAAATCAAAGATTCCTATGAAGCAAAACTAAAAATTCAAAGGGGGGCCCTACAAAAGCGCTAATTTTTTGGGGGGTAATAGTTGCAGCAACAACACCTGGGAGAGTTAGCACTTGACCTCCTAACCCGTAGGGATCATTCTCTATCTTCCTCCCAAAATATCTCAACCCATTTGGGATTCCTTTGGCCTATAAAAGTAAGCTACATGGACCACATGATAGAGGGACCTGGAGAGAATCCTTATACTGTTGGATTCAATTCTAGTATAGGAGGAAAACATAGAGTGGTTGTGAGTGAAATGTTGCATAGTTTGTAGTGTGTGTGAGTGATTCAAAGATATTTTAAAAGAAAATCTTCGACATCAAGGATTTGGTTGTATCTTTCTTTTCTCATCTTTAATACAAAAATATTTCCATTTCCCATAAATGAATCACGTTAATGTTGATTGTTTATTACTAATTTCCTTGATCATTAATAAAGATCATTTATTTATCTTGTTTCTCGCATATTTTGTCTTGTTTTTTTTTTCTTTGTGGTTATAGTTGATCACACAAGGATCTACAAAACAAGGACAACCTTTCACACTCAAGGCAAAGAGAGCTTGACATTTAAGTACATCAACCATCTAGGGAGAGGATACATTATTGTGTCCTTTTGTTCTAGACTTGCACCATGCATGCTAGGGGAACAAATATGTCCACAATGATTGAAATATTCTCGGTAAGATATTGATATAGTTGTGAAAAATCCTATGATGTATGGACTTACGAGTTAGTTGTACAAATGCATTGTTGTGTTATAGAATACCTTCCTTGTTAAGATGAAGTGTTAAAGAAATGTAACTGCAAAATATATTATATTTTGTATTATTATTGTTATTACCCCTTCTGGAGATGTTGTTCCTCCTACTAGGGATTTCATTGATGTAATTGGTCATGTAAAGTCTTGAGGTAAAACCTCTGTTGTAAAGTCGGGTCAGTAGTGCCCACAAAAGTATTATTAAAATGTAATTTTGAGTCTCCCAAGGAAATTCAAACCTAATTCGGAGGAGAGTTTGAACTT
Organism: Pseudotsuga menziesii; assembly: GCA_001517045.1. Lineage (NCBI taxonomy): Eukaryota > Viridiplantae > Streptophyta > Pinopsida > Pinales > Pinaceae > Pseudotsuga > Pseudotsuga menziesii. The sequence goes on from LPNX010438275.1 coordinate 61,829, forward strand.
GTTGGGTTATTAGGATTCTCCACTAATTAGTATAAATAGGGGAGGCACCTCCCTCATTTGAAAACACATAGAACTCAAGTAGTTGCACTAGAGAGATAAGAAACAATCCATCTAGAGTAGACATAGCAGTCTAGTATTATTCTTTGGGTCTTACATTGTATTTGGGTGAATTCTATATAGAGTATTTTTTGCTGGCTTTTCTTCCCCATGAGGGTTTCCTAGGATAAATATTTTTGTTATCTTTTTGTTCTACTGTTCTTTCTATTCTTTAGTGATCCTTTGTTCTATTTGAAAAGAAAAGAAAAACTTAACACAAAGCTCCAAGTTATCCCCCAAAAATCCCATGTTCATGTTTCTTCATTGGTATTTACAGTTGTTCCCTACTGCATAGTACTCATATCTCCTTATATAATCTCACACACTCGTAGGAACCACCAGGGATGCATTAAATACACCCTTCTGGTTTTTCTCGATAGATTGCGCCACCTGGATTTTCTACAACAACCGCCATAACTAACCAACAACTATTTCAACTACCCCAACTACTTTGTTCTTGGGTTTCTAGGTAAACATTCAATATCACATACCCATCATTAGTTGTATTACTTCTGAACATCTTGTTGTCCTTGGTCGGTATGCTCATGTTGGAATATTGTAAAATACTAAGGGGGGGTGAATTAGTATTGATAAATTTTAACAATCTAAACCACTTTTAAATTATTCATTAACACAAATGATCAACAAGAACACGAAGATAACAAATTTATTGTGGAATCCCAATTGGGTAAACCACAATACTATCTATTACTGCAAAATTGTGTTTACAAATAGTTTCTTCCTACTACTATAGACAAGGACGGTATCACATACTATTTACCAGCAACTACTGGAAGGAGGCTACAACCCCCTGGTTTATCATCTACTAGTAAAATGATGATACTACACTCTATTTACTAGCTACTAATGGAAGGAGGCTATGAACCCCTAATTTATCAGCTACTACTGAAAGGATGCTTCCACACCCTATTTACTAGCTTCCACTAGAAGGAGGCTATGACCCCCCCAATAGGAATATAGCCTACCCTAGAGCCACCCTACCACCCTAGTATGTTTTTATCAAAATTCTAGATCTTATTATATATACCTTGGTATTTATTTTACTTGCTGGTACATCGATCTAGACTATAGAGACACATTCTCTCACTAATCATTATGTCTATAAATACCCTCTAACATGTTTTTTGTGAACGCATCTCTTCATTGTTGTGCCTTTTCATTCTTAGATTGTGCCTCTTCATGAAAACTCAATTCTTGATTTTAACAATTCTTTAAATCTATTTAGGTTTATCAATCATACCTTTCCACAACAAACTCTTACTAGAATTGTCTCTTCATAGTGATAATTCTTTTGAATTTTCCTTTTTCTACAATGATATTTCCTTAATAGATCCTTTTTGCAACCATACTGATCCATTGATCCATTGCAAACTCTCTCCTATCTGTCAATCTAACACACATATTTCCCTCTGTAATCATATTTCTGTTATTTCCTTACCTTTACACAATTGTCTTTCCACAACAACCTTTATGCACCATTGATTTCTTGTAGACTCTTCCCTAACCGTTGATTTGAGATCATATGTATATTGCAGATTGTGGATTTGTGTTCTGACTTTTTTTTCAAAAGGTCCTTCTGCAATTTCCTTTTCGGAACTACTTTCTGCAAAATACTTTCTGTGACATTGATTGCTTGCAGACTCTTCCCTGGCCGTTGATCTTTAGATTAGATGCAGATTGTGGGTTTTCCAAATTTCTTGAAAGTACTTCCACAATTTTATTTTTGCAAGTTCTCTTCTTCTCTATCGATCTCATCCAGACTCTCTCCTGATCATTGATCTTATATCAGATGATTATTGTGGATTGCGGGTTTTCCAAATTCCTTAAAAGTGATTCTATAATTTTCTTTCCACAATATTTCTTCCATGTCGTCGATCTCATATGGATTCTTTCCTGATCGTCAATCTTAGATCAGATGTAGATTGCGGATTACGGGATTTCCAAATTTTATGAAAATGCTTTCAGAATCTCTCTTTTGGACCATTGATCTCTAGCAGAGTCTTTCCTTGCCGTCGATCTTGCATATTGCGGGTTCATAAAATCTCAAACGTTACTTCCACAATTCCCTTTTCACATTTTTTCTTCTGCACTATCGATCTCTTGCAGATTCTTTCCTGGTCATTGATCTTTCGGATTGCGAATTGAAAAATGAGAAACCGCACTTTTCCATTTTGGACTTTTGCAATTTTCTTCCACATTTTTCTGGACTATTGATTTCCTTGTGGGTTCACTCTTGATATTTGATCTATGATCAAATGCATATCTTCACTTTTCTTTTGCGGAAATCATTCCCCACCATTGATTCTGTCAAAATTGGCTTTCGCAATTTCTCTCGAATGATCTGTGTCGTCCAATTATTCACTTCATTCTAGTGTTCGAGGATGTTATTTTCCACGCATATCTATTTTTCATGTATTATTATAGACCATTAATCTCTATCTCTTGAATGATTTGGGTCTTCCAAATAACATCCATGCTTTGGAATGTTATCTTCCACTGTTTACTTTGCGGATCTTCCCCTTATGATCGACCATGTCATCGATCTACAATCCAATTTTGGAATTCATTTGTCTTTCACTAAGTTTTCCATGTCATCATGTTTACTTGTTATTATTTTGTCATTGTTGAACTCCTTTGACATCAATTGACAATCCACATGTATTTTTGCGGATCCTTTGTATTTTACTGAGTTCATCCTTCCATCATGTCTAATGGTTATTCCTTTGACATCAATGAAAACTATATTCTCAACATTCTCCCCCTTTGACAACAATGACAAGAGATAACTTATTATGTCTTTCCAATCTTTCTTCTTTTAACTTAACTTGGTACTGACCACTGTGTTTTTTAACATTTTCCTTCATGCAGTAGGTTCTTTTATACATGCTTAACTTCACAAAATAGTTCACTGAGACTATTCAGTTTTTAGAGGAATAGATTTTCATAATACTTGGGTTCAATTAGTTGTTTGACACCAAATTATGCCCAATTGATACTAGGTGAGTGTTGCAATCTTGTAAAACACAATTTTTGTGTACACGTGTCCTCAATTTCCAATAAATGATTTCAACTCATAGAAATGATTGTTCATAATTTCCCTATTAGATAGTCCTTAAGATTGTCTAAATGGTATCCTTCTGATTTGTTCTTGTATTTAATCTTTACATGTGCTCATCAACCAGAAAAACATGATGATTAAATCCTCCATGTGTGAAACATGGAAGATTACCCTAAACAAATGTGATCAAATGAATACTTTAAGGATGGAAAAGGTTTTTATTTATGTGTCATGACTTCATATTCTGAGTAATACATATAATATTCATATTCTATTGGATTATAGATCTCATGGTATTCATGGATCTCATGGATCTCGCATTTTGATATTCTTATGTTACTTCACAAGTCTTACACATTGATCTATGTCAACAATACACTAGTTTTATATTTTAACCATGATCATCTCTTGATTGTTTTAGGAAAATAGCCTTTATCAAGTATTTCTTATGACTCTTCTTCTTTTTGTTTTGATGGTTACTTCAAAACCTTATTTTCTTCTTACCAACTAATATTTTTCAAGCACCAATTGCACTTCTATGATATTAACTTTCCTTGAGTATATGATTCCTTCTAATTTTAATTTCAGGGTTCTCTTCTTGGTCACGAGACATTTTAGAAAATAAATTCTCCTTTAGTTCCACCATCATCACCTTCATCTCCATTGGTTTATTCTTTTGCTTCTTCATCTTTCTTTCCATCATAATGTATTTCACTCTTATCTACAACACTATTATGCTAACCATTATCTTTGGAAACTTTATTGATGCTTGGAAGCTTTGTTTCTTTTGAGTCTTTGTAATCTGACTTTATTCTCCATATATTTCCTTGAGGTACCCTCCTTAGTGGTCTTCTATTTCTTTTCCTTTTGGATTTTATCTTTTACCTCTTCTCCTATGTTTTCTTAGATAGCATGCATGTATTTCTCTTGCAATGTTTTGCAAAGTGTCCAACATTGTGACATATAAAACATTTAATAAGTATTTTTACATTTGAGATGTTAGTTCCTTCTTTTCCTTTCATACCTTGATCTTCTTCTTTGATTCTAAAATAAAAAACATTGTGACGAAACTTGTGATAGAGATGACAATATCCATAGAATTCATTGGCATATATTTTGAAAATTTTCGTCTTAGGAGGATGAGCCAAATTCTTATGACTAGAATTAATCTTCTTGTAATTCTCCTACTGTATGGGTGTATCTTTGGAAGCGTCATCCCAACATTTAAAATCTACAACACCTTCTTGAGTGATGGAGCTTGATCCTTTAATGGCATGTTTTTTATCATATCCAATATTTGTTTTATCCCTGGGTAATCTTTGTAAGTCGAGGACTTTATTAAGTGCTTCATTACTTTCCTTGAACCTCTTTGTTATACAGCTGAATGGCACCTCTCCGTCTGAGTGCTGATATCCCTCATGTCGGCACACAAAAGGACACTTATGGATAGAGGTTTGCCCATTTCCACTATACCTTGGCTCATCAGGAAATACATTGCCTATATGCCCAGCTGATTACTTTGCCTTTTTGTGATTTTGAGTTGCATACACGACTATCTCTATCGACATGTCGCGCATCATGCGCGAGTCTCATGTTTAGCAGGTCGCGTATACTTGTATGTGCGGGTTGCTTTTGTATAGTGTCGCGTATCATACGCGGGTTGTCTTACTACAGACCCACGTATGCCTTCCTCAAAATTAATATTTAAAAACACAAGTTAATGGGAGATTTGTTTACTCATTTCCCTTAATCCCATTAACTGCTATAACCTCCCTAACCTTCGAGAACTGCCTCATTTCCTTCAGATAAATAGAGGCCTTGGGAAGGGTGTTAGGGGGAATACTGGGAGAGCAAAGTTATGCTGGTGGATTGTCTACAGAATCTTTGGAGAAGAGAAACTCAGAGTCCTTTGGTAACAGAGGAGTCCCTTGTTCAGACATTGGGTTGTAACCTAAACTCCCTCTATTATTGTTAATAAAGCAGAGAACTTCTTCCATATTGTGTTTCATGTGTTGTGGATTAGTAAATGTTTACATTTCATTATAATATATGATTTTCCTAACCTGCATATTTATATATGAATCCTACTGTATTTGGAAGAATCTTTGTTAACAGGTGAAGGAGGAACTATCCTGGAGACTTGGGAAGAAGAACAAAGGAGGAAGAAGATAGCTTGGATCAACCTTCATTTAATACAAGTAAGTCCTGCTACTTTCCTATTTCCTGTTTTGTACTTTCATAAGTCAAATTGTCTGCAAGTGTTAGAGTATGTTGGTAACCCCCAGACCTAGGTTATTAGGTGAATTATCCATTACAACACTCTCGCTAATGGATAGCTGATATTTTAGATTCTTTATTTCTCCATTGAATTTATCAACTTCTTGTTTTAAGGTATTGACCTCTTTCATACTATCCATTACATGTTGTCTTAAATTGTGTGGTTCCTTTTGGAGGGTCTTGACTTCCTCTTCTTTTGATTTATTCTCTCCTTGGCATATTGACAATTTTTCTTTCAAATATTTGTTCTTCATTCTTCTCTTTCTCAATTCTTAAAGAGCACTTACGAGTTCTTCCTTTTGTTCCACCTCTCCTTCAACAACTGGATCATATTCTAAATTTATTGTCTCCATGGATATATTTTCTTCATCTTCATTATCTTCCATATAACTACAAGGTTCTACATCATCATTATAATTCTCGAAAATATCAAGGCTTTCTTCTACTCTTTGTTCAACTGAGTAAATTTTCTCCAATTTGACCTAGGGTTCCTTAGCTGAGATACATTGTCTTGTCTTCCTTTTGATGGGTTGAGGTAATCCATCAAGTATAGCCTCCATTTCCCTTGCATTATTTTTCTTGGATTCTTTCTGAGGTGTGGTCCTTATTATTTTTAGTGGGATGTAATCAAATATTACTGAATTCCATACTCCATATCCTAATAAATGTAATTATACTCCCATTCTTATGCTCCATAATGCATATCCTTCTTTGTTAATTAGTGGATCTTTGTTGGAGGAAATCCCTTCTTGTTGATCCATAGTGTTTTTTAATAGTATCTTCCTTCTAGTGATTAAATTGTAATGAAGGATCCCACACTGATACCGATTGTTGGAATATTGGACAATACTGAGAGGGGGGGGTGAATCATTATTGATAAATTTTAACAATCTAACCCACTTTTAAATTATTCATTAATAGACATGATCAATAAGAACACATAGAGAACAAATTTATTGTGGAATCCCAATTGGGTAAACCACCAATACTTTCTATTACTGCAAAATTGTGTTTACAAATACTTTATTCCTGCTACTACAGTCAAGTACGGTATCACATCATATTTACTAGCAACTATTGGAAGGAGGCTATGACCTTCTAGTTTATCAGTTGCTATTGAAAGGATGCTACTACACCTTATTTACTAGCTACTACTGGAAGGAGGCCACACTCCCCTGATTTATCAGCTACTACTGAAAGGATGCTTCCACACCTTGTTTACCATATTCCACTGGAAGGAGGATACGACCTCCCCAACAAGAATATAGCCTGCCCTAGTGCCACCCTACCACCCTAGTATGTTTTTATCAAAATTCCAAATCTTCTTATATCTACCTTGGTCTCTATTTTACTTGTTTCTACATCGATCTAGACGTAGAGACACATTCTCTCACACAACATTCTGTCTATAAATACCCTCTAACATATTTTCTTTGAATGCATCTCTTCGTTGTTGCACCTTTTCATTCTTAGATCGTGCCTCTTCATGAAAACTAAATTATGCATTTTAAAATTTATTTAACTATATTTTAGTTTATCATTCATACATTTCTGTAACAAAATATTTCCATAATTTCCTCTCTCCAATGATAATTATTCACCATATATTCTTTTGAATTCCTTTTTCCGCAACGATATTTCCAGAATAAATCCCTTTCGCAACTATCCTGAGTGATTGATCTATTTCAGACTCTTTCATGTCCTTTGATCTAACACACATATTTGCCTCTGTAATCATCTTTCTGCAATTTCCTTAGCTTTATGCAATTTTCTTTCCACAACAACCTTTCTGCACCATTGATTTCTTGCAAACTCTTCTTTGTTGATGTATTTGTAACTTCGGAATGTATTCATCTATGTATCTTATGTATAGTAACCTGATGTTTATTCTAGGATGTTTCTATTATGTATTTGAGTCATGTTGTCTTGCCCTGATGTTCCGATCGGGAGGATCAATAATGTAAACAATCCATGTCAAGTCATTGTTAAATTCCCCATAGTTTTGGGGCACTAGGGTTATTAGACACTCATAGAGATGTTGGCTATAGTAAGTAATTGTTAAGTGAGGCTGACATGATTGAGTGCACTTCAAGTGAACGAAAGAATATAAATAGAGAGTGAGACTCTCTATTTATCACACACATCATTCACTCACTCAAGTGCGGCTCATTAGTGAGGAAGGAAATACACTGGGACTAGACAAGAAGAAGACTACCACTGTTGGGAGATCTTTTACAGTTTTGGTGCTGATTCTATCTCTGAGGAAGTTGCGGGATTTTCTCCTTTATGGTTTCCCCAAGGAAAACTCTTTGTGTCTCTTGTCTCTTGTGATGTGCTTATGTTTTATTGCTATGCTTGTTATTCTCTCAGTGAAAATATCCTAAGATCATAATGCTAGCTTATATGTTGAAAAACTAACATGGTATCAGAGCTAACCTGAGAAGAAGACACTGTACAGCTGCGGGAACTAGGGCTTCCTAGTTTGTGGACCTTCCTCCATATATTTTCAGCAAAATTAAGGTAGAACAACTCTCCTCCTTAGGGCGCATCTTTCTGTTGAAACAGAATCCAATTATGAGGTTTTTCAGTTTTGGACCTGTCACTACTATCGAAAATTAGGGCTTTTTACAGAAGAGGAATTTTTCAGTGAGCCCAGGCCTAGATTGATCTCCTCCACCAAATTGAATTTAGGGACAAATTTCAAGGAATTTGGGTGGACAGAACTCCGGAAAAGCAAAACCCTAATTTGCTCCTGAACCAGCTCTGCAGGATTTCAGCTCAAGTTTCAAATCCGACATCTTGAACTTGGTAAGATCTAAAATATTTTGTATTTCCATTTGAGGTTCTCATTTAAAGATGTCTCATCATACCAAGCTTGATGAAAAGCTTGAGGGAGCTGAAAACTTCCGAGCCTGGAAGTATAGGATCTCCCTGGTCCTGGAAGAGAATGAATTAGACTCCTACATCCATGAGGAGATTCCAGTTCTAGAGGGAGATGAGGAAAAGGCATTACATAAGAAGAAGATGGTTATGGAAAAGAGGATCATTGCTGATTCTATTAAGGATCATCTTATCCCATAGGTGTCCTCTCTCAAGACACCTAAAGCTATGTTTGATGCCCTAACCAAATTGTTTGAAGGAAAGAACATCAATTGAAAGATGACCCTGAGGAATCAAATAAAGAATGTGAAGATTCAAAATGCAGAAAATATCCAATGTTATTTCGCAAGGGTTTCTTCAGATGAAGGAACAATTAGAACCTGTTGATGAAGAAGTGGAAAATGCAAAGATTGTGATGACTACCTTGAATGGCCTTCTGAGGTCATGGGATGCTTTTATCCAAGGAATTTGTGCTAGAAAGAAGTTAGTCAAATTCAGCAGAATATGGAAAGAATGTTCTCAAGAAGAAGCACAGATAGCAGCTCGAGAAGAGAAGATGGGAAGGGAATACCAAGCCCTTGCAGCCCACTCCAAGAAAAGTAGAAGAAGACCTCATTAATCCAAAGGTAAGGATTCTCATCCCAGAAGAGACATATAAAAATTAAGATGTTATACATGTGATGAGATAGGACACTTTGCAAAAGACTGTCCTAAGAACAAGTGCCACTCTCATAAGAAGAAGGGGAACAAAAGAAGACATCATGCTCATGCTGCAGAGGATGATGAACCATCCAAGAAGACATCCAGATATGAAAGTGAAGATTCTTCAAGCGAGGATGAATATGTTCTAATCTCTACTCTCACAGGTAACATTACTCATGGTAGTGATGATTGGCTTATAGACAGTGGGGATTCCAAACATATGACGGGATTCAAGGAATCCTTTGTAAGACTATCAAAACATGAATCACCTCACAAGGTGAAGCTAGGAGTTGACTACCAATATCCAATAAAAGGTAGTGGGGAATCTTCATATAAACTAGACTCTAGTAAGTCTCTAACAATGAAAGAAGTATTGTTTGTTCCAGGACTCAAGAAGAATCTTCTCTCCATTTCAGTATTGGATGCAAAAGGAATGCAGGTTGCAGATGGTCAAGTGATTATGTGGCCAAAAGGAAAGACTATTGATGATGTGGTAGTGATTGGAGAAAAAGAAGGAGGCTTGTACAAATTGAAGGGTCATCCAACACAAGCCTTGATCCATGACACAGTAGAACCAAATGAGCTTTGGCATAGAAGGATTGCACATGTGCATTACAGAGCACTACCTATTGCAAGCAAAGCTATTGAAGGTCTTCTAGAATTCCATGAAAAACATTTCCCAGTAGTGAAAGAAAAGCCAAAGGTATTCTAGAAATCATCCACTCCGATGTATGCGGTCCTATGTCATCAAACTCACTAAGCGGGTATGCATACTATGTTTCTTTTATTGATGATTTTTCTAGAAAGACATGGATTTACTTTATGAAGAACAAATATGAACTATTTAGTAAGTTCAAGGAATTCAAAGCCTTGATAAAAAACCATACTGAAAAGAAGATCAAGACCATTCGATCAGATAATGGTGGAGAATTCACTTCAAATGAATTCAAAGAGCTATGAAAGGAATCAGGGATTAAGAGGGAGTTGTCCACTCCTTATAATCCACAATAGAATGGTATTGCAGAACGAAAGAATAGAACCATCATGGAAGCTGCAAGAGCAATGCTTCATGATCAAGATCTACCTATGCATATTTGGGCGAAAGATGGTAGAACAACGGTGTATGTACAGAACCGTACTCCACATAGAGTACTCAAGAACAAGATTCCTGAAGAAGCCTTCTCCGGCAAGAAACCAGAAGTCAGCCATCTCAGAATATTCGGCTGTCCTGTGTACATACACATTCCAAAAGAGAAGAGAACAAAATTAGATCCTTCAGGAAAGAAGGGCATATTTGTGGGATACTCTGAAAACTCGAAGGCTTACAGAATCTATTTCCCAGGATACAAGAAGATTAACATCAGCAGGGATGTGATATTTGATGAAGGCACAGCTTACAACAAATCCAGAAAGAGACATGCTGAAGAACCTTCCAGTTATGAAGAAGCAGTAAAACAGAAAGAATGGAAGGACTCTATGATCGAAGAATATCAATAAATCATGAAGAATGATGTTTGGGATGTTGTCCCAAGACCAGAAGGGAAGTCAGTTGGGACTTCCAAATGGATCTACAAGATCAAGCATGCTGCAGATGATAGCATTGAAAAGTATAAGGCAAGATTCGTAGCTCAAGGTTTCTCTTAGAAAGAATGAATAGACTATGAAGAAACCTTTGCACCTATAGCCAGATACACTTCCATCAGATTAGTACTTGCTCTGGCTGCAGTGATGAAATGGAAGATACACCAGATGGATGTCAAGACTACCTTCTTGAATGGTGTAGTAGAAGAGGAAGTGTATTTAGAACATCCACTCGATTTTGAGACACATGACAGAGAGTCTCATGTATGTAGATTGAAGAAAGCCCTGTATGGTTTGAAATAGGCACCCAGGACCTGGTACGACAGAATTGATAGCTTTCTATCCAGTTTGGGCTTTACCAAGTGTAAAGCAGATTCCAACCTTTACTACAAGGTTGAAGATGGCAACCAAGTGATGATCCTACTGTATGTAGATGATCTATTTGTGACAGGTATAGATGGGTTGATTGCTGATACGAAGAGAAAGCTTGCTACTGAGTTCGAAATGAAGGACTTGGAAATGATGCATTACTTTCTAGGTATGGAGGTGTGGCAGAGTACAGATGGAATCTTCCTTGGACAAGGGAAGTATGCAATAGAGATCCTGAAGAGGTTTGGGATGATGTACTGCAAAGCTATGGTCACACCTATGGCATCGAACCTGAAGCTATTGAATGATGCTTCATCAGAGTCGATTGATGCTATGATGTATCGTCAGATGATTGGGTCATTGATGTACCTGACGAACATGAGACTAGACATTTTCTTTGCTATGAACACCTTGAGCCAGTACTTGACAGATCCAAGAAGTGTTCACTTGATTGCTGCAAAGCATGTTCTAAGGTACCTGAAGGGTACAATTGATTATGGGATCAAGTACGATGTGAATCAAAAGGTTAACCTAGAGGGTTATGTTGATTCAGATTGGGCAGGTAGTGCCATTGACAGGAAGAGTACTTCAGGATGTTGCTTCAATATGGGATCAGGTGTGATCTCTTGGTTTAGCAGGAAGCAATCCTGTGTGGCACTAAGTACAGCTGAAGCAGAGTATATCGTAGCTTGTTCAGCTAGTTGTGAGGCAGTATGGATGCAGAAGTTACTGTCTGATATATTTGATCTGTAGTTAGATGCTACTTGTATACATTGTGACAACCAGAGTTGCGTGAAGTTATCAGAGAATCCAGTGTTCCATGACAAGTCAAAGCATATTGAGATCAAGTATCACTATATCAGGGATATGGTGCAAAGAGAAGCAATGAAGCTCTAGTATATTGCGATGGAGGAACATATAGCTGATGTGTTGACTAAACCATTGGCTAAGGTGAAGCTTGAGTACTTCAGGGAGAAACTTGGTGTTCTCTAGATCGAGGTTCCCTCCAAGATAAAGTGATGAGACCCATAGCCATTCTGACATGGTGAGAGGATTGGTTCCTTCCATGGTCAGATGTAAGGGCTGAGCCATTCTGTCATGGTGATAGGGTTTCTCCCTTCCATGTTAGATATGAGTGCTGGCCATTCTGTTGAGTAGGACAGATGTAAGGGAAATTGCCATTCTAGGAATGGAGCCACCTGGTTAGTTACCAGGAACACTCAGTTTAAAAACTGAGTAGCCATTCTGATGTGATAGAGGGATGTGTTCCCACTTGATCAGATGTAAGGGCTGAACCATTCTGTCATGGCTAAAGGATTAAGTTCCTTCCATGTCAGATGTGAGTGTTGGCCATTCTGACGAGTAGGTCGGATGTAAGGGCAACTACCATTCTCTAGGAGAATGGAGGCGCCTGGTCAGTGACCAGGTAGCTCAGTCGAGGAGGACTAGGGGCCATTTTGATATGACTGTAGGATTGGTTCCTACAATATCAGATGTGAGTGCAAGCGCTTCCATCATTGTGAGTAGAATGTGTTCCCGCCTGGATGGATGTAAGTGCAGAGCCATTCTTTGCATCATGTGTTGATCAGATATAAGTGCTGAGCCATTCTTCGCATCATGTGTTGATCAGATGTAAGTGCTGTGCCATTCTTCGCATCATGTGTCGATCAGATGTAAGTGCAGTTCCATTCTTCGCATCATGTGTTGATCAGATGTAAGTGCAGTATCTATCTTCACATCATGTGTTGATCAGATAGAGATATTGAGCCATCCTTCGCATCATGTGTTGATCAGATGTAAGTGCTGGGCCTTTCTGACGAGTAGGTCAGATGTGAGTGTTGGGCGTGCCTTTCTGATTAGTAGGTTAGATGTAAGTGCTGGGCGTGCCATTCTTTGTATAATGTGTTGATCAGATGTAAGTGCAGTATATATCTTCGCATCATGTGTTGATCAGATAGAAATGATGAGCCATTCTTCGTATCATGTGTTGATCAGATATAAGTGCTGTAAAAGAACTACATGGAGGCTAGGCCTACAACCAGCATGAAAAAGGGCTGGCTCTGTAGAACTTCCTGTGACGAGAAGAATCATGAGATAGCACCAGTGATGATCCAGATCGAGTGATGATCTAGATCCAGCAGTGATGATCCAGATCCAGTGATGATAGCCATTGATGATCTAGATCCAGTGATGATGTTCTATGATGATACAGATCGAGAGATGATCTAGATCCGATGACGAAGATGACTTGAATATGAAGATGACTTGAAGACTAAGATGATCCAGCTGATATAGAGAAGAAGACCAGTGCTGAAAATTGTGTCGAAAGAATACCTTCCTAGTTAAGAGGGAGTGTTAATGTATTTGTAACTTCGGAATGTATTCATCTATGTATCTTATGTATTGTAACCCGATGTTTATTCCGAGATGTTTCTATTATGTATTTGAGTCATGTTGTCTTGCCCCAATGTTCCGATCGGGAGGATCAATAATTTAAACAATCCATTTCAAGTCATTGTTAAAGTCCCCACAGTTTTAGGGCACTAGGGTTATTAGACTCTCATAGAGATGTCGGCTCTAGTAAGTAATTGTTAAGTGAGGCTGACATGATTGAGTGCACTTCAAGTGAACGAAAGAATATAAATAGAGAGTGAGACTCTCTATTTATCACACACATCATTCACTCACTCAAGTGTGGCCCATTAGTGAGGAAGGAAATACACTCGGACTAGACAAGAAGAAGACTACTGCTATTGGGAGATCTTTTATTGTTTTGGTGCCGATTTTATCTCTGAGGAAGTTACAGGGTTTTCTCCTTTATGGTTTCCCAGAGGAAAACTATTTGTGTCTCTTGTCTCTTGTGATGTGTTTATGTTTTATTGCTATGCTTGTTATTCTCTCAGTGAAAAGATCCTAAGATCATAATGCTAGCTTATATGTTGAAAAACTAACATTCTTTGACCGCTTATCTGAGATCATATGGAGGTTGCGGATTGTGGATTTGTGTTCTGACTTTTTTTTTTGAAAGGTCCTTCTGTACCAACCCTTCCACAAGATAGTTTATGCACTGTTGATTTATTTAAGAATCTTCCCTGGTTGTTGATCTTTAGATCAGATGGAAATTGTGGGTTTTCCAAATTGCTTGAAAGTGCTTTCGCAAGTTTTCTTCCGCTTCGTCGATTTCATGCAGACTCTCTCTTGATTTTCAATCTTATATTAGATGCATATTGTGGATTACAAGTTTTCCAAATTCCTTAAAAGTGATTATGCAATATTTCTTCCACGCCATCGATCTTATGTGAACTCTTTCTTGGTCGTCGACCTTAGATCAGATGCTAATTGCGGATTGCGGGTTTTCCAAATTTTATGAAATGCTTCCACAATTTCCTTTCCACAACATCAATCTCTTGTAGAGGCTCATAAAATATGAAGCATTACTTCCGCAATTTTTCTTTTGCATCGTCAATCTCTTGCATATTCTTTCTTGACCGTCGATATTCGAATATGCAGATTGCAGAATGCGGAACTACACTTTTCCATTTTGAACCTCTGCAATTTTTTCTTGCAATTTTTTTCCACATTTTTCTAGACCATTGATTTCCTTGCGGGTTCCAGGGATGATTTTAAGGAACCATACTTATTTAAAAGTGTATAAATGTTGGCAAATATTACCAATTCTTAAAACACCAACTATAAAATGGTTGGCGATATTTCTCAAAAAATATTTTAATTTCCAAGGATTTTATATCGTTTATATAATAATTTGGTGATTTTTAAGGTGAAAAAATTTTACCCCATCAAAATTAGGCGAAACAGGGCTTCAAAAATGAAAAATGGCAAATCTTTTTTGGGAGAAAAACATGCAAAAATAGACCATTGGGCTAAAATTATTTCTGGTGGGTTCACCCCTGGTCGTCGATCTACGATCAAATGCATATCTTCACCTTTATTGTGCGGAAATCATTCACCACCATCGATTTTCTCAAAAATGGCTTCTGCAATTTCTCTCAACTGATCTGGGTCGTTTAATTCTTCACTTCATTCTAGTGTTTAGGGATTTTATTTTCCACACATATCTATTTTGCGGGTCTTATTATAGACCATTAATCTTTGTCTCTCGAATGATCTGGGTCATCCAAATAACATCCATGCTTTGGAATGTTATCTTCCACTTCTTACTTTGCAGATCTTCCCCTTTTCATCAACTCTGTCATTGATCTAGAATCCAATTTTGGAATTTCTTTGTCTTTCACTATGTTCTCCCTATCATCATGTTTACTGGTTATTCTTTTGTCATTTCTGAAATCCTTTGACACAAATGAAAATCCACATATATTTACTTTGTGGATCATTTATCTTTTACTGAGTTAATCCTTCCATCGTGTCTAATGGTTATTCCTTTTTCATTCCTAAACTCCTTTGACATCAATGACAACTATATTCTCAACAGCTCATTGAACATTTATCATTGCCTTATAGTTGTTAATTGTCAACCGCTCCTGGTTAGAATCTATGCAACTCATCTTGACTCCTTTCCTTCCTTCCATCAACCCTTTCACCCATTGTGTTTTAGGTTGTTGACTATCCTCCAGGTGTCTCCTTCATTTATCTTTGACTTTTTCTCTTGGTCCTAAATTCCTCTGCATCAAATTGTAGAGTACATCAATCATGTTTATAATAACAAAAAATATATACATAGTATGATGTGTTGATAATATATCATATTGTGATGGAGAAATAATAAAAAGTATTCCCCAAGTACACATCATATAGGGTTCATCTCCTCGATAACACAATAAGAACAACTTGTGTTACAAAATTAATGGTACTAACATCCTACTATATAGTAGATACTTGAAATATTAAAAGGACTAAAACTATAATGACAAGGATTCAAAAACCAATAAATGTGTCATGATAAAAGGACTACACATAGAATCATTATAAAATCATATTTGTTGTTTCCATTTCCATAATATACCTCCTTCCTCGGTTATGCAACCTTGAAATTATGGATGTGATCCAAATTGTAAACTCTTGCTCCTATACTTTAGATCATGAAAAGGAAAGACATAACTTACCACCCAATGCAATGGTAGTTATCATCTTGCTAATTAATTGGAATGAATCCTATGCAAAATTTGGATGACAAATGACATCTCCCCTACTCAACCACATTTCCTTAAGGATTAACTATGGTTGCAAGGCCTTCACATTTGGTGGGACCTGGATGACTACCTAGGTCGAATTTCCCTAATAGGTAAATTAAACTGTATGGATGATATAACTCCATCACCATAATTTCAACTTGGTTTTGAATCTACAAGGAAATTTTTGAGACAGATGACATGCAATCAATGAAGCTAAGATTTTAGAGCTAAGTGATTAATAACTACATAGCTTCATTATGTCCAAATTATGTAGAGCATTTCAATTTTGGGAATTTACCATGTATAATATGACTTTGTATTACAACAAAAATAATCCACTACCAACACGTTTTTTATTTTAGTTCCAAAACACCTTGATGTTTGCATTCTATGCTCAACATGGTTTTGTATTAGTTGTACTTTTCTTTTTATTTCTATTGGCTAATTATTTGTCTTGATGAAGACACACAAAAAAATATATGAAGACTCACATACACTCACATTACTAAATAGGAGATGTCAAAAACAATAGAATGAGAAAGAACTATCACATAGAGTGTTACTTACATGTCTTCAGATATCTAATCAGGATTGAACAAAAGTTCCTCAATTGAACCATGTAAATCAATAAAGCAGTGTTGCTTTTTTGAATAATGGAAATAAATATGCATGTCTTCTCCAACAAAAAGAATGTTGAATTTAGGATTGAAAACATCAATTTCAGGTACCACATAATAGATATTAGGAAGGGTGAAAGTGGTGTGGCTTTCATAATGTCCAACAGTTTCCTCGATGTAGCACCATTTAGTCATATATTTATATGTACAAAGAAAAAACTAATTGTTTCTTCCAATTCATTAAATATTTTTTTAATTCCATTTTTGTTTTCAAGTCTTCAATAATCAAAATACAACCATTAGGAAGAACATAATAGTTTAGGATATTCATAACAAAAAATAAATATAAGTTTCCATGTGCTCTCTATAGGAGTGTTGTTAATGATTTCATCCACATGAGTGGGTTTAAATCACGAACATACTAAGTTACCTAATATACGTTGATGTTTGAGTGAAATTAGAGAAGCTTGAACTTTAAAACTTTTATCAATTTATTTCAGCACATATGTATCTAATAAATCAGGCACATATGAATATATCATCAACATGTGAATCTCATAAATATACCAACCACATATAAATCTCATAAATATATCAGCCACATAAACCAACTCCATAAATCATCCATATAAATCAATCAACGATAAGATACAAGATATACCCTGGGAAAAACCTCCAAACACAAAGGATGAAAAACCCATCAATTATTTGAGTATGATAGATAATTTGCAGAGAATGGTTTACAACACTGATAAGAATATTTCCCAATAAGGGGTATCAACTCAGCAGTAGATAAGAGAGATCCAATGCAACCCTGCAAAAATAACTATATGAAACTATATTGAACTTTTCATATGCCTAGCATATTAAAAACAAGCCAAAAATCCTAGCATGTAGAAGGTAGTGAATAGAAGGATTAATAAACACACTGAGATCACCACATGGAGTTGTTTGAATTATTGAACCATTGATCTACAGGAAATGCGTGCAATTGAAAGTATAATTTTTCTAGTTGAATGGAATGGAAATCGTATGTTGAACAAGATAAATTTGGTAGGAAACCAATAAGAAATGCTCAGTAAATTACAACAATAATATTCATTAATTACAGTAGTATACAATAATTTTACATAAAGGATAATTTGAATCATGTAGATAAGATTTCGAATCTACCAACTCAAACCTAACTCACTAGATAACTAGGAGTGTCTAAATCACTGCATGGGAGCCACTAGTCTAACTCATGATAACTATCAATTCGACAACCAGTTAAACTAACAAGGTAGGTGAAAAAAGGCACCACTTCCCCATGCATCCATGAATAATTGGTCCTAGACTGACTAAATGCGATCTAAATAAATATAACTGAAGATAAACTTAGCATAACTATTAGGATATTTAGACACTTAGGAGTTAGTTAAGATCAACTTGTGTAATATATCCTTTAGGTAAAAGTGTGTTTCTTTAGTATGCATTAGTATGCATTTGTAAATATTCTAATCCGATGGTCATGATATGTTCTAGACATAGAGTGATCCGACGGTTCAACTTCTCTTAGATCATACCTACCATTGATCCATGGCTTAACACCCGATTGGTCTATGATCTCGATTTAAAGAGCATAGAGGTTCCTTGACTAGTTGATCGATTATGAGAAGCTCATGTAACTTTCTTTCTTTTGCATAATAAATTGTTTTGAGTAGCTATTTGGCCGGGGCCGTGGACTGTTTCCCTCTCGAGGGTTTTAACCACGTGACAAACATTGGTGTATTGATCTGTGATCTGTTTGTGTGAAGCGGTTTTTCTTGGTGTTTGGTCATTTGGGAGTACCCTGTGTACCCTAACATGGTATCAGAGCTTTTATGAAGAGTCGCTTTCAGTTTTGATCAATATCTGGAATCGGTGTTGCCGAAAATTTGAAAGGGTTTCTGGTTTTGGATTTTCTATGCATTTGTGGCCTATGGAAGCTATTCCATTGCGTCCGGAGTGCTGTTTTCATTTGGAAATAGTTTTCGTTTCACCGAAAACCATTTCCATTTGTTCCAGAAACACCCATCTCACCAAATCTGAAGGTATAATGTTACAGTGACAGATTTTTTTTTTTTTTTTTTTAATCTCTCATATTTTATCAGTCTTATTATTAGATATTTTGTTTTATTCTTGGACTGTTGCCTTCCCTGGCTACGTATGCTCTTTGCCGTGCACCTTGCGCGATCACGATGAATCAGAAACAGTGAGGGAACATTTTTTTCTTGTCTTCTCGGCTACGTATGCTCTTTGTTGTGCACCTTGTGCGATTACAGCAAATCAGAAACAACGAGAAAACTTGAAAATGTAGACTTTCCGGGTAAGCTAACCAAGATCTAACCCCATTGTGTGGAAAAAGTTTTTTTTTGTTTTTGTTTTTCGGTTTTTTTTGTGATTTGCAGGAAAAGAAAGCAAGCACGCAAAACAAGAGAGAAGAGTTATAAAAAAAAAAAAAAAACCCTTCCTCTTTCCATACTTTTACGTACCTTTTAAACTTAGCTCACTTGGTCCAAAGTTGCTTTACACATTGATAAGTATTGAGTTCAAATCTTATCAAGCTACTTTTTTAGTGCATGCAATTTTTATTTTCAAGTTACTTTATTGTAAAAGTGCATCTCACATTAATAAAATAAAATAAAAGTGAGTCACTTAAGTCTTTTAATTTATTGTCGCACTATTTAAAAGTACATTATTGTAAAAGTGAACCTCACTTATTCTACAAAAGTGATTCACTTCAAAGCAACTTTATTGTAAAGTGATTGTCAAAGGTTGATCTTTGGAAGAGGAGGGTTCTTTTTTTAGTTGGTTAAGTTAATATCTGCCACGTCACTATTGGGGACATCTTCAACATTTCCTTTGATCAATCATAACTTCATCATCTGGAATCAGTTTTAAGTGCCGTTTTTTTTAAAACCGCATATTTTTTTGAGATATTTGCATCCAGACAGTTAGTTTCTATTCTTTCAGCCAGTATTTTACAGTATGGCCTCCCCTTGTGATATTATACTTACAAGTTCTAACTATTTCTCATGGAAATCTCGTATGGAGGATGTTCTACGAAGTAGGGGACTTTTCAGGATAACCTCAGGGAAATAAACAGAACCCACTGATGATGATAAGAAAATTAAATGGGCAAATAGATGTGATGAAGCTCGCGGATTGATTGGGATGGCAATCTCTATTGATTTGCGATTCCACATATCTGACATTGATGAACCTGATAAAGCTTGGGAAAAGTTGGAATCTGTGTTTGGTAAACACAATGAAATTCGGGGTCATCAACTTGAGAATGAGTTGATTTCCTTTAATCCCAATGATTTTTCATGCATTCAAGACTATTTATCTAAATATAAAACTCTTAGACTATTATATGTAGAATGCAAGATTAAGAAAGAAGACAAACAATGTATTTATCATATTCTTTCCAAACTTGGACCTGCATATTCTGTTTTTGTATCTACATTCTAATCCATGAAATAATCCTTCCCAACAGCTAGCTATCAAGAGCCTAGCCTTGAATCCTTTTGTGATTCCTTAATTAGAGAGCAAGATAAGCTCATTCATCTTGGAATAATTAACAATGCAGATACATTTGGGAAAGCCTTATTGTCCCAACAGAAAGAAAAGTCCAAGCCTCCCAAGAAACAGAATTCTTGCAATAATAAGCCAAACAACAAGGGTCCCAAACCCTCTCAGTCAGCTCCTCCTTTAAAAAATGACAAAGGATCCAAGCAAAAAGGAAAGAAGACTGAACATCATTGCAATTTTTGTGGGAAAGATAATCATGATGAATCTAAATGTTTTAAGAAGATGGCAGCCTTGAAAGTAGCAATGAAGAAGTACCACATAAGCCTAGATTCATCTTCAGAATTTAACACTCATGGACATGCACTTTGTGCTTCTAGTTACTCTTATACTGCATCTTGTTCTTCTACCTCAAATGAATGGCTCATTGATTCTGGAGCATCTTATCATATGGCT
>LPNX010438288.1:0-47598 GCA_001517045.1 Pseudotsuga menziesii
TTGTCTCATGTGATGTGCTTATGTTATTGCTGTGCTTGTTATTCTCTCAGTGAAAAGATCCTAACATAATGCTAGCTTAAATGTTGAAAAACTAACAATGATGATGATGATGAGGATGAGGATGATGATGATGATTATGATGAGGAGGATGATGACTATGATGACGATGATGAGGATGAGGACGAGGATGATGATGATGGTGATGATGGTGATGATGATGATGATGATGATGATGATGTCGATGACGATGATGATGAACAATGATGGTGATGATGATGATGAGGATGATGACAATGATGATGATGAGGATGATGACTATGATGATGAGGAGGAGGAGGATGATGATGATGACGACGATGATGAGGAACAATGATGAGGATGAGGATGATGATGATGACGACGATGATGAGGAACAATGATGATGGTGATGATGATAATGATGATAGGTTTAGTTGGTGACTTTGCTTTGATTTTATTTTCAAGCATTTTCCATGGAATGATGATGATGACCATGACGATGATGATGAACAATGATGATGATGATGAGGAGGATGATTACAATGATGATGATGAGGATGATGACTATGATGATGAGGAGGATGATTACAATGATGATGATGAGGATTATGACTATGATGATGATGATGATGATGGCGATGACGATGACGATGAACAATGATGGTGATGATAAGGATGATGAGGATGATGACTATGATGATGATGACGAGGATGACGATGACAACGACGATGACGATGACGATGACGACGACTAATGATGGCGATGATGATGATGATGATGACGATGATGATGACGATGATAATGAGGAACAATGATGATGATGATAGGTTTAGTTGAAACTTTGCTTTGATTTTATTTTCAAGCATTTGCAATGGAATGATGATGATGAACAATGATGATGAGGAGGAGGAGGATGATTGCAATGATGATGATGAGGATGATGACTATGATGATGATGATGATGAGGATTGTGATGATGATGATGATGGCGATGATGATGAACATTGATGGTGATGGTGATGATGATGATGATGATGACTATGACTATGAAGACGATGATTATGGTGATTACGATGATGAGGATGATGATGTTGATGATGACGATGACGATGATGACGGGGATGATGTTGACTATGATGATGAACAATGATGGTGATGATGATGAGGATGATGATGACGATGACGATGATGAGGAACAATGATGATGATGATGATGGCGATGATGATGATAAGAATGATGACAATGATGATGATGAGGATGATGACTATGACAATGATGGTGATGATGATGATGATGAGGATGAGGATGAGGATGATGATCATGATCATGATGACTATGACTATGATGACGATGATTATGATGATTATGATGATGAGGATGATGATGTTGGTGATGACGATGATGATATGGATGAGGATGATGATGATTATGATGATGAACAATGATGGTGATCATGATGAGGATGAGGATGAGGATGATGACGACGACGACGATGATGAGGAACAATGATGATGATGATGATGGTGATGATGATGATAAGGATGATGAATATGATGATGATGAGGAGGAGGAGGATGACGATGATGATGACGATGACGATGACGATGACAGTGATGATGAACAATGATGGTGATGATGATGAGGAGGAGGATGATGATGATGATGATGATGATGATGATGACAATGATGAGGAACAATGATGATGATGATGATGATGACAATGATGAGGAACAATGATGACGATGATGATGATAGGTTTAGTTGAAACTTTGCTTTGATTTTATTTTCAAGCATTTACAATGGAATGATGATGAGGAGGAGGAGGAGGATGATGACAATAATGATGATGAGGATGATGACTATGATGATGATGAGGATGATGATGATGATGATGATGATGGTGATGACGATGATGATGAACAATGATGGTGATGATGATGATGATGATGATGAGGATTATGATGATGATGATGATGATGATGATTACAATGGTGAGGATGATGATGTTGATGATTACGATGATACTAACGACGACAATGATGATGATGACCATGATGATGATGATCATGATGACGATGGTCATGACGATGATGATGAACAATGATGATGATGATGATGATGATGACTATGATGATG
The DNA here is from genome assembly GCA_001517045.1 of Pseudotsuga menziesii. NCBI lineage: Eukaryota > Viridiplantae > Streptophyta > Pinopsida > Pinales > Pinaceae > Pseudotsuga > Pseudotsuga menziesii. Next base: position 2,157 of record LPNX010438288.1, read on the forward strand.
ATGATGACGACGACGATGACGACGACGACGATGATGATGATCATGAATAGTATGACTATGATGACGATGATTATGATGACAATGATGATGATGATGACAATGATGATGATGAGGATGGTGACTATGATGATGATGATGGGGATGAGGATGATGATGAAGATGAAGATGAGGAGGATGATGACTATGATGATGATGAGGAGGAGGAGGAGGAGGAGGATGGTGATGATGATGACGATGATGACAATGATGAACAATGATGGTGATGATGATGATGAGGATGATGGCAATGACGATGAAGAGGATGATGACTATGATGATGACGATGAGGATGATGATGATGATGATGATGATGACGATGATAGTGATGATGATGATGATGATTATGATGATGATGATGATGACGACGACGATGATGAGGAACAATTATGATGATGATGATGATAGGTTTAGTCGAAACTTTGATTTGATTTTATTTTCAAGCATTTTCAATGGAATGATGATGATGACCATGACGATGATGATGAACAGTGATGATGAGGAGGAGGAGGATGATGACAATGATGATGATGAGGATGATGACTATGATGATGATGATGATGATGATGATGATGAGGTTGATGATGATGATGATGATAATGATGACGATGACAGTGATGATTAACAATTATGGTGATGGTGATGATGATGATGATGATAGGTTTAGTTGAAAGTTTGCTTTGATTTTATTTTCAAGTATTTTCAATGAAATAATGATGATGACCATGACTATGATGATGAGGATGATGACAATGGAATGACGATGATGATGAACAATTCGTGATGACTATGATGATGATGATAAGGATGCGGATGATGATAAGGATGTGGATGATGATGATGACGACACCAATGATGATGATGAACAATGATGGTGATGATGACGACGACGATGGTGAGGAACAATGATGATGATGATGATGAGGATGAGGATGATGACAATGATGATGATGAGGATGATGACTATGATGATGATGATGAGGATGACTATGATGACGATGATTATGATGAAATTTGAGCCTGATATTAGTGTAGGAGATCAGCCTCCTTTTAGAATGCATTTTTGGCACTTTTTCTGACATGATGGAAAATATACTTCATCTTGAATTAGTTATCCCTTGAGCTCCTCGTGGGATAAGTCATCTCGGTTCATCTTTTTCTCTCTTTAGTATTGTCTGATGTCTCAGGGGGTAAGATGTTGATCAGTTGAGATTTTATTCTTGAAGATAGTGAATTTATTATATAAATGATGCCAAAAGGGTGTTTTCAAAGTAATGGGGGTGATTAAGATTCCAATACTGTAGTGGCCGTGACTCATGAGTTGCTTTTCATGTGACGGTTGTTCATCGATGTCTGCAAATGTACGGTCCATAGAATAGAACAGATCATCTGGTATCAGAAATATTCAAACAAATGTGTGGCCATCAATGTAATGAGTTTTATATGTGTATTAAATATTTTGACGGTTTTCAAGATTTAGCAATGAGATTTCGCCCATTTTCAAGATTTAGTAATCAATATTTATAGTAAGCCATTTGATACTCCATACAGTGTGGCCCCTCCGACATCACATCTATAAAATTTGAAGGACAAAGGATTTTGTACAGTCAACGGAGCCCGATGCTTTCTTCTTTCTTGATATTAGTTGTCAATTTCAATTACTCATGGAACTCGCGTCCAGGATTTTGACGTGTCAGCTCGCACAAGCACTCTCTGCATTTTTATTAGTACATGATTGACGACTTATTAATAGAGATTTATCTATGCCGATATTTATATATAACTAGCAACTATTCCAAGTTTGATTCGAGGATGATGACAATGATGATGATGAGGATGATGACTATGATGATGATGACGAGGATGACTATGATGACGATGATTACAATGATGATGACTATGATGATGATGATGATGATGATGATGGTCATTGTTGGAGTCATCCCTTACCCTCCACCATCCATAGGTAAGGAGCCTAAGAACTCATAATGGTACCCATTAGCCTAAGAAGAAAGTAGTGGTGAAGACTATATTGCAAAAATACTTGTACATGTGTGAATACCAAGACATTGTTGAAGAACGTTAGTCATTAAATGAGATAAACGTCAGTGAGTAATTGTTGTAAATGTTAGGCATAAGCTTGTGTGTGGCTATTTGCATGTACGCATTAGTACGTGTGCGCACTCTTATACACGCGTGCGTGCACCTGTTACTAGTTAAAAAATAGATATCTGGATTCTCAGGGTTGCTACCAATTTTCACATGTTTTCTACAACTGTTCGTGCATTTTTTGCTCCTGAACTTTGAAATTTGGCTCACACTCAATCATAAATTAGACACTCTTTGATCTATTGGATAGAATATCACTCTTGGAATCTAACAAACATATTAAGTGGTCTTGGAAGTTAGTGGATACATTCAAACTACAAGTTTTCATTGCAATAAGAGATCATTTTGAATAGGTATGGTGAATTGTAAATATGTAATGTCCTCGACCCTCCGATCGTCGAAGAGGATGCTACTAAACATGAAACATCCGGGCATCTAGCCCCATGAACATGTACATACGTATAATATCTGAAGTAAATGCTTAAAACATCAAAAGTACTAAGATGCATAATCATACATATATTCAGCAGAAGCAAAACAACATTCATTCCTATACATGTTCATCATAAATCATTAATAGTAACATACTGCATAAGTAAAATAGACAAGTATACTTATCTTATAAGAAATATCCTGCAACCAGCTACGTCGTTGCAACGTTCCACCCAACCATAGGCCCGCATGCTCTTTAATCTGTTAGCAACGCTGCCACCCTCGAGCCGGGCATGATTCCCTAAGGAATAAGGAACTAGTAGGATTAAACATAGCCAAGGATACACAAAAAATTAGGAATACACAATTCAGCCAAGCCAGCTCAGTTGGGTTTATCAGGCGAACATCAGATCAGTCAAGCCAACACAGTTGGGTTTATCAGGCCATCCAGGAGCTGGGAAAGGCTAAATGCTAAGCTGGTGAGCTCATTGAAGAGCTAAGGACACCTACACCAGAACTAGCCTGACTTCTAGAACACCCACACACACCCAACACAAGGAAACGAGTCCTTTCTCTGCAACGCAGTCCCTCAGGCCCTGACCTCCCTTCCAGTGCTATTCAGGGGTTATGGAGAAGAAAGCCAGCCCTCTAGCTCTGTTTGTGTGGTTCCCAAACACACCAAGTTTTTCAAGCAAATCAGGCCCTCATCACCACTACATGCATGCAACAAACCATCTATTAAAGCTTTAACAGGGGAAAAACAATTCCCTGAATCGTTCTTGGCCCTATCGTGACCAAAATGATTTCACAACAACGTTCAGAAGCCCAAATCGCAAGGGAAAACTCAGTTAACAAATGTGGGGATCAACATCTAATGAACTACAGTTCGACCATGAACACCTGAGACATTACCCTGTCCGAATAGGAGTACAAAATAAGAGAAAGGGAACAATCTTTCTGTGTGAATGGGAGGAAAAATATCTCACAGACTAGCAATCGTTGTCAGAGAGGGAAGGGAGAAACCCTACACAATGGATTGTAAAAAAATTTATCCCCCGCTCTGCATGAGGAAAACAAACAACCCATGATGCGAGAGAGTGGACAGATAGTTAGCATCCCAAACGGTGTGTGAGGAACCACTCCCAGCCCGTGCGTGACTGAACCGGTTGTGGAGGCACATGGGGGAAAGCCTTCCACCCACCCCTACCCAACATTAATTGTCTCAACTAAAATAGGGGTTTAAGGTTTGACACGTGGCTTTTCCCCATGGGGTCCATGTTTAGAAATCCCCCCCTTAACCTTAGGAAATCACGCCCCTTCTCAATATGGTTGCAGTGAACATAGCTAGTTGGGTTCCATTAATTAAAATGCACATTTACATGACGCCAAAATTTAATACATGCCGTAGGTCCTGATATACCATCGGTGACAATTCCAATATGAAACATAACATAACCAAAAAGATGGTGGGGCCTTTGCCTTTAGCTCCTCACCATGATTAGTTTACAATATATGTATCATGTATATTTAATGCAAACAAGGTCAAAACTGGGGTGTTACATTCCCCTCCCCCTTCAATAGCATTTTCCTCGGTGTTTTACAAAATTTGAACAAAATGCTACACTGGTACCGCCTCAGTGTTCCACAGAATTGAACAAAAATGGATGTGCCAATCACATGGCATCCTCCACCTCCCATGTAGCCTCTTTAGGTCCATAGTGCTCCCATTGCACCTTTACCTACCCTATGGCTCGGTTCCGGAGCATTGTGACCTTCCTGGCGAGGATGCACATTGGCTCAATTTGGAACTCTCCCTTGGGTTCCACCTAAATCACATCCCAATTTATCACATGGTTAGGATCATGTACATATTTCTTAAGCAAAGAAACATGAAAAACACTATGAGCTCTAGTACTAGCAGGAAATGAAAGTCTATATGCAACAGGCCCTATTCTTTTAAGCACTTCAAACGACCCATAATATCTTGGTGACATCTTGGCACAACTTCCAAGCTTCAAGGAAATTTTCCTTTCCCTCACTCTGAGGTAAACATGATCCCCAACACTGAATTCTTTGTCCATCCTATGCTTATCTGCATAGCTTTTTTGTCTGTCCTGTGCTGCTTTCAAATTCTATCTGATCTTTACAACCTCTTGCTCCATTTCTTTGAGCAATTTTGGTCCAAGCACAACCCTGTTCACTGGATTATCCCAAGTCACTGGTGTTCTACACCTCCTTCCATACAAAGCTTCATATGGATTCATCCCTAAGGATGCTTGCTGTCCATTGTTATAAGAAAACTCTACCAAGTGTAAGTAATCTTCCCACTGGGTTGGTTTGTCCATTACAGACATGCGAATCATATATTCAAGCACCTGATTAACCCTTTCTATCCGCCCATCTGTCTGAGGATGGTAGGCAGTGTTGAAGTTTAGCTTTGTACCCAAATCTGCAAACAACCCCTTCCAAAAATTGGAAATGAACTTGACATCTTGGTCAAAGACTATTGCTTTCGGCAGGTCATGCAATTTGAAAATATCCTTCATGAATATCTTTGCAATGTCATCAATCTTATGCGTAGACTTCACCGGTACAAAATGCGCTACCTTACTCAACTTGTATACCACAACCATGATGGAATCATGTTGTCTCCAAGTCATCAGCAATCCTGTAATAAAATCCATGGAAATAACTTACCATTTCCATTCTGGAATTGGCAAAGGCTGCAACAAACCTGCAGGGTGTTGATGCTCAACCTTTACCTGTTGACATTTCATGCACCTTGAAATGTATTCAGTGATGTCATTTTTCATTCCTGGCCAAAAGTATTGCTTTCTAGCTGTAGCAATTGTCTTCTGATATCCTGGGTGGCCAGAATACGGAGCTAGATGGATTTCATCCATAATAACTCTCCTCAAATATGCTACATTCAGAATATAAATTCTGCCTTTATAAGTAAGAAGTCCATCTTCTTTCAATTTATACCCCTCATACCTCTTCTCAAGACTTTGCTGCTGCAATTTTTCTTTTACCTGTTCATACAATTCATCTCCAACAGTATGATTAACAATCTACTGCCTCAAATCTGATTGGAAAATACTAAGAGATGCCACATGCATTTCCTGCACCTTCCTGCTGAGTGCATCAGCTACCTTATTCTCTTTTCCCTTTATGTTCTTGATTTCAAAATCAAACTCGCATAAAAATTCCAGCCATCTTTCCTACCTAGCATTCAGAGTAGGCTGGTCAAACAAATACTTCAGACCACAATGGTCTGTCATGAGTTCAAATCTTCTACCCATCAAGTACTGCCTCCACATCTTGAGAGCATGTACTATGGCAGTGAGCTCGAGATCATAAGTAGCATAGTTCTTCTCATGCTCCTTCAGCTTTCTTGACTCATAACACATCACGTGGTTGTCCTGCATAAGGACTCCTCCAAGCCCTTGTCCGCATGCATCGGTACACACCACAAAGTCTTTCTCTAGATCTGCAACTTTCAATACTGGTGCATTGGTGAGAATATTCTTTAATTTCTGGAAGCTTTCTTCACACCTCGATGTCCATTCGAAAATTATCCCCTTATTTTGCAAAGAAGTGATGGCATGTGCCACTACTACATTTCGATCCAAAATCCGACGGCACGTGGATTTCTTTTTTTAAACTTACCAAAAATCACAAGGATAATTTTTTTTTTTTGTAAATGTGGCCATAAGCGTCGCTTAAGAGACGGCTAGTCTCATAAGCGTCTCTTAAGCGACAGCTAGTCTCATAAGCGTCGCTTAAGCGATGTCGCCTTTAATTGGTCTGTGGATTTTTGGTTTTGAAGTGATGATGTGGTTGAGGAAGAAGTGGGTGGTCGTAAGAGAAGTGTTGAAAAATGTTAACATTGCTTAAACCATTTGATAAATTAGGTAATAGCCAATAATCTACTTGTGGTCACAATTGGATATAGGGCGACATTCCATAACATTGATCCCTTAGTTGCAAAAAATGTTAATAATGATAATGGGATATGGAGGAGTAGATTGTGCTTAGGTTTTAGGGGTGAGAATTCGACAATTCTCGCATAGATTAATCTCATGAATGTAGTGATGTGAAAAGAAAGCAAACAAATATCCCACATAAAGGATCTTTTGGGTGATGGCCATTCTTGATAAATGGTCATTGTAAGCATCCCATGAAATCTATTGAGAACTTGTTTGACCTCTTTCTGAGTTAGGAATTGACATACTATGATGTCAACTCCTCATTGATACATGTTGCCTTTAAGGAGGAGGTAACAAGGACACCAATGATGAATGTCTTGATGGTCATCTTGAGAGAGATGTGGATCAAAGCTCAGTGTGTAAAGGTACTTCAAGATAATGTCATAACATGGGTTGTTCGATGCTATAACAAAAATATGCTTGTTAGGAGCAATACTATTGAGTGGTCATTGGATTACACGGGTAGGGAAGTCAGTGATGAAATCGATGAGGGACAAAGCTTTCTTATGTTTACATGTATAAAATTTAAGGTCAAATTCTTGGAGAAAGGATATCCAATGAGAAAATTTTCCTTTAATGAGCTAACATCCCAAGATACACTTCATGCGATTTGAATTGGTCATGATATTGATGTGGTGAAGAACGATATAGTAGTGGATATTATGTATTGAATGAGCCATGATCAATGCCATCTTCTTTTCATGCTTTTTATTTTTATTCTAGTCCTCCAATAATTTCTTGTGATAATAAAATACATGCTTGCAATCATCCTCCCTATATTAAATTAAAAAATTAATAAAATTTGTAACTAAGCTTGTTTGACATAACTTGGTAATCCACCCAAAATAGTGAATATCTCGTTCATATGAGACATGCTAACACTCTATATAATGTAACACCCATAATATTTTTTTATGCTACTCCCACCATTACCATAATTTTTAGATACCAGACCTCCACCTTGAGTTTCATCATATCATCGATAATGACATAAAAAGTAAAGTGATGTTTCATCTAAGTTAATGCCATGAAAGATAAAGTAATGTTTCAACTAAGCTACCCATATTAACGAGTTAAAACCATCAAAACTTAATCCACTTCAAAATTAAAACATAAATGAACTTAAATCCATCTTAATCATATCTTATCCCATAAACATCCCATTTTTTATAACAAAAGCAAATAATATATACAAATGAAGACACGAACACGAATCTCGTTCCTAAATAGCCCTCAAGGTTTATATGTTTATATAGTTGTCCATATAAATGGAAGAAAAATATCTAAATCCTGTCGAAACACAAACCACCCGACTCCTGCTATCTTATCCCTTTTACACCTTATCCTCTCAGTGTCACGGCACGAAGGTGTGTGTTTTTTGCAGTTTTAGAATTTTTGCAAGGTTTTAGGGCAGGTTTTTTTTGAGGTTTTTGTGAAGATGACAGCTTCATGCTTTTCAATGGTGACTACCCAAGTGCTGCCTTCATTAGAAGCAATAGCAGTAACAGCTTTAGGAGGAGGTTCAGGATGTATGAAGGCTCCTTGTTCAAGGCTTCCTATGATGGCCTTGCCAACGGCTGCCCCTTGTCATTCAGGGATATCCCATGCCCGCCATGGGATTTCTTGTTTGACCCCTGTTTTGGGCAGGAGGTGGGTCCTAAGAATTAGATCATTGGCACAGGATTCACCAGCGGCGGCAGAAGTGGTAGAGGAGGCACAAGATATTCCTTTAGTGCAAGCAGAAGAAGAAGTGGAGGAGCCCCCCCCTGCATCAGGAGTTTCAGAAGGAAAAGAATCAGAAGAGCAATTGGGGGGAATTCAAGCGGTTCAGGAGGAAGAATCAGATGTAGCAATTGGTACAGAGAGCAAAGCAGAGCAAGAGATAGTTGAAGACCAGGACTATCCTCCTCTTCCTGAGGGCACTAAACTATATGTGGGTAATATCCCCTTTGACGTTGACAGTGAAGGGCTTGCCAAAATGTTCGACGAGAATGGGGTTTTCGAGATGGTAGAGGTATTATCCAGTTACCTTTTCATTATTACAAATTTGGGTTTTGGAATGTATGTGCCTTTGTGTGTGTCTGTCAAGTTTTTTTATGCCGAATGTAGAGGACCAGTCCATGGTACAGTCTCCTTGTAACTTTTCACTCTAGATACTGATAACCTCAAACTGAGTCTTTAACTCGTCACTCTCCATTTTACCCCAACATCCCGTTGTCCCCCATGAATTTCCCTAAAATTCGGGGGGTGTCTGCACATATCCCCCATGTGCATTTCCCCACTCCAACACTCCCAGGTCCCGGAAACTTGGTGGAATGATGGAGAAAATAGAGCTGAATACAGTCACTCAGAAAAGCAGAGCAGGAAGCGCCCGGTCTGATACCAAGTAGAAATCCAGGTTTAACCTGGATCATAAATGGCCCTCAACACAAGAAACAGATAATAGGATAGCAAGAATCTGAATCTATACACTGTTAAGTTATTGAAATACAGGAGATTGCCAGTATTTATAACAAACTGGGAGAATTTCACAGTTCATAATTTCATGGGATGCCAACCAGGCAAATAAGGTGTGCCAACTTGGCAGATAAGGATACTAGCCTGGAAGATAATTATTATCCCATGTAATCTTAACAGCTGTCTACGTACAGTAACACGATCTGATTGTGTATCCAAGACCAGACTTCTAATTTTAATTTTGCAATTAAACTTTGATTATCATTTTGACAGCTGGAGAAAGGCATCCCAAACTTTCAACAAAGAAAATTTAGAACTTATAAACAAAATGTAAAAACAATATATGGGAATTGAAAATTTTTCATTAGTCATTTTAAAACATGTATTTAGCTGTACAAACAAAATATCCTGTTAGTTTGGTTTATCAGGTTGCACACAGTATAACACAAAATTAGACGTGCAAGGAACCATCTCCAAGTGCATATGCTACACATTGAGCTCTTTAGCCTCAAAAACTCCAATTCTACAACTGCTATGTCAAATCAAGTTTCATGTCACATTTCTGATCACTTAGTAATGGAAATTCTTGCCAATGTCAAATGCCAAAAAGTTGAACATCTCATACAAGAAGAACTAATTACATCAAACTGTAGTATGTAATGTCATGTGAAATGTATTTACTTCTCTGAGATCCTGTATAGGCATTTTCGGTGCTGCCTGATAGAAGTTGCAACCCATACATTTTTCAAGATGTCTAAAAGGTCATTTCAGAGGTTCTGCAGTTAACTCCAAAATTGACCACGTAATACACAATAGACAGTTAAACAGTTCTAGAGGCTTGGACAACCTAATGTATCTATCGGCCTATCTATCTTCATGTTGTTTTTACATTACACTCTAAATGATAGCATTCTGAGCACCTGTCATGTTGTCCAGAATGTGAGGATACAGAATTGTAAAGATAAAAGAGACCTCCATACTTAACTGCATTGGTAGTTGAAAATGATAGGCTACATATGCAATCTTAATTCAAAGTAAGGCCAGGACTCTACATTTACAGTACTCATTTAAACCTGTTAAAGCTTCTGTATGGTTAAAGCTTCTGTATGGTTGAGAATCAGTATCATGTCATTTGTGTGAGGATGGCATCAGAAAGCAACCATTTTCAATCAATTTCCACCATGGATTTTCATTTATAGACTAGATGAGTTTGATTCCAAATGAAGAAACAAAGACCACATTTACCTCCCTGTAGAATTTCATTTCCTAACTGCATTTCCATTCAAAGTAGTCATTTCTTTGGCAATCAGATTGATTCCATGTACCCAAAGCTCTACATTTGCGGCACTTCCAGCTTCAAAATGAACCTCTCTTCCCTTAACAGTGACAATTCTAAATATCACTGGTTTATCTGCATCACCTTTGCAACGATTTTTGCGGAATGTAACACTTGGTCCCACCCCTGCTTCTTTGCAAATAACATTTCTTCTGCTAGATTTGCCCCATGTTAGCAATCCCGATTTAAGCATTTGAACCATCTTCATATGAGGAGCACCTTTACCTTGCCTAGTGTGCTTGTAGAGTTGTTCACCAGCAAAAACCATATTCCGTGCAAGATGATCCAATATGACACCTTCAGCAACTCTTGACAGGTTATTTCTCCTAGCAAGTGCCAAATCCGTCTCACCTCTATGATTTGCTAGACAACAGTCAGATCCTCTGAGAAGTAGGATTTTATAAGCATCTGCATGGCCCTCCCTTGCAACAAGCATCAGAGGAGTGTAACCATCCTCATCAAGGGCATTGACTGCACAATATCTTTTCAAAAGTTGCCCTAGTGCCTCTACATTGCCTCTTTGAGCTGCATAGTGTAGGGCTTTAAACTCCTGTTCCTTCAATTTATTTGCTAGAACAGCTTCCAGCAGAACCCTCTCAATAATGTCTTTGCATCTGTGGGCTTCTGAGAGGACTATGGCTGTTTCACCCTTTTTATTGGTCAAGCTCAAATCAGCTCCAGCAAAAACAAGAACTTTGAAAACCTCAATATGGCCCTCTATTGCAGCAATCATGGCAGCAGAATACCCATACCTATCTTGCTCATTCAGATATATGTTAGACTACTGTAGAAGTTTCTGAAGAACTACTGTATCACCAAATATAGCCACAAAATGAAGAGGAGAGAACACTTAGAGATCACTTGAATTTATTTTCTGTCCTGCCTTTAGTTTATCCCAAAGAATTTGATGGACAGAAGAAGCAAACCACTTTCTTCTGCTATGCTTAATGCATTCTGTCCTGCCATATTTACAAGCCCAAGATCAGCCCCTGCAACTAGTAGCTCCATGAAACATTCTTGATGCTTAGCCTTTGCACATAGCATCAATGCAGTTTCACCTATTTCTGTTCTTGCATTTAGATCACAATTCTGTTCTATGAACTGCTTTATAATAATATGATAGCCCATTCTAGCAGCCATGTGAAGAGGGTGGAACTCATGTTTGTTCTTTGTCCTTACACAAAACTCATCATTCGCACCAGCATCTAAAAGTGCACCAACTGCCCCTGAGTTGCAGCAAAGAACTGCATGACAAATAAGCGTTCTCCCTTGATGCTCACTATCAGGGCATGTGTATTCAAGCAACATATTTAGAATTTCTCTGTTTGCTTCATAGTACTCAACAACACACCATGCTTCATTATATGGCTCTGCTAGGCATGCCCCAACACGCAACTCTTCACCAGAGTCTGTATCCCATGACCAAGCTCCAAGGCTAACTTTACAATCTGTCTTAGCACCTGCCTGCTTTTTGCAATAAAAATATATTAGGTAGATGAAAGCAAGAGATGTTCAGGTTTGCATGAGGCATCTGATTACTTTGAATTAGGATCAGATAACAACACAACATTTTTTATTTCTGGAGAAAAAAGACATGTGATGTTATTAAGATTGTAAATCCTAAGATCTTGAAAATTCATAATATCTCAAGTTCTAATAAGAATATATTGATAGTGGCATTGCTATTAAAATTCAACCCTGTAGTGACAAAGTAATCACCTTCAGCAAATACTTGACAATGGGAGCTTGCCAGCTCACAATAGCAGCAATCAGGGGTGTGCAGTCCACATTTGCATGTAAAGCTGGCTTCGCAGAATGCAACAGTGCCCTATCCCATGAATTTACATCCACTCCATTCTGAAAACAACCAACAGCAATAGAATAGGATGTCAAATATCCAAAATCCAATAACATAATAAAAAGTATCTGATCACTGTAATGTTGTTTTGTTAGCCATGCGTTTGTCTCAAATTTAGAACATCTGTTTCCATTGCATAATGTGATTTGGTTAACTTCCGCATAAAACTTAAACCACACCACATAATTACATAGAACAGTGACGGCCTCCCTATCTAGATAATGTTTTCTTTGTGAAGATGTAGGCATTTATAAAAGAGTAGAAAAATTCTTGAAAATTGAGCATGCCTTGATTAAAATAGAAACAATCTCCACAAAACCTCGGCAGCTGGCATACACCAATGCATGTGCAGCTACTTCATGCCTGATCATTTCTGAGCTGATTAATAATTCAGCAGCTTTGGCCTGGACATAGCGACATGCTTCCAGTAGAGCATCCTCACAAGTTGGTTGAGATGCCCCTGCTTTCAGGAGGAGGCCTAATAACTGATGATGGCCTTCTCGGGTAGCAGCAGTTGTTGCATAACCTCGAAACAGCTTCTGGTTGACATCTGCACCAGCTGACTGCAAGAAAAGTCAAGTGTTGAGATCCATTGTTTTCAACTTCAAACATTTCCACAATATTCTATGCTTATTTCAAATCCAATGCTAATATAATAGACTAAGACCTTCAAACATGTAAAGAGTGTGTGGATGAAGTGTATTTTCCCAGCTTAGTTCTCATGAAACACTTATAATACTGTTTTAGTTTTTAGTTTTTAACTTGAATTATTTCATTCCCTGGAATTTATGTCTCGTAACTGGCACGATATATATCCCTTTTTGAATATTACTGCCAGGCATAGAAAGTAAAGTTTGTCACCATTATCTATATTTTGGTTGCTAGATGTGCATGAAAGGAGAATTTCACTCTCATTGTTGCATACTTATCACATGAAATAACTTGTATTATATTATGTTTTTATGGTTCCATTGTTCTACTATTCGATAGAAGTGGTCTATAAGTTAGTCCATTCTTCAAATAATGAAAATTTGTTTCCAGCATTTAGCTACAGTAGACGTCCATGAAGTCCTTGATGCCTGTCCCTTATGGCACCATGTCAAGTAATCAGTGCCTCATCTTTCACTTGATAGATAGGCCTACGTACAATTTGGGAAAAATACTATGAGGAGGCACATGCAGTAATATATGTTGTTGATGCAACATTCCAGTCACGTTTTGAAGACACAAAGTCTGCTTTAGGTAAGGGTCAGATTTCAAAAATATTTTTTACAGGTTTTCTTGTTAGTTTTTTAATAGAAGCCATGTTTTAGTATTGGGGTGCCAATTATGGCATGATGCAATTCCTAAATGCGATACCTTGTGGAATTTGTATAGTTTGGATAGTTCATGGCTAGGATTTAACATTTTTAATTTTGTTATTTAACCTATTCTGTGTAACTAAACAGAAAAGGTTCTCAGGCATGAAGATCTGCAAGGTGCTCCTATTTTGATCTATGCAAATAAGCAGGTCTCTGAGATATTCCTATTTATATTTAATTTCCCATTTTCTATGTTCCCGCTTAAATCTAATTGAAATATAAGTATCTTTATATTGCTAATACATTACCTTCTGAATAAGATATATAATTTTCTTTGGGTTGAAACTTGAATCATTGAACAGGACTTTAACTTCTATGTTTTGGGCATCGAGATTATTGTTCTGGGCTTCTTTAAATTTTCTTGCTTAATTGTTTCTTTATATATATACCATGTTTTCCCATTTCCAAATTTTGGGGGGTCACATTTCTAGTTTGTACCCTTTTCTCGTACCATTCGAGCAAACGAGGATGTTGGAGGTTGATTGGATGAGCGTAGTAGATCAATGGGCACATGCTTCAACTGATTCTTATATCACTGAATTTGCTATTGACATTTATGCATGTCATGGTCTTGCATGTGACATCATTTTGACGGCTGACCAAATATTGAAGTTTGTTTGTGAAGAGCTTACCCATGGATATCAAGATGTTGGTTGAATAGAGAGTTCAAAGAATCCCCATTGGTGATTGTTGTCCCCTTAGATGTTCCCTTTGGGAAAGGAATGATGCCAAGACAACCACAGTCCACTTTAGGTCCCAAGCTAGCTCTTGGACCAAAGGGAGTCAACCCTTGATCATCTTTAGAAGGCACTGTCCACTGTCAGCTCAGCAATGTCCTCATATCTTCAGGTTTAGCCTGAATAATTTTTCCAAGTTTAGAGAGGTGCGTTCATTGCTTCCTTTAAACCTTCAATCCAGTTTTAAAGGAATTTACAAATAACTCACTAGTTTAAATTCAAAATTGCAAGTTTGGCAAGTTTCTTGGAATCTCGTGAGTGAATTTTTTGAGGTGAGTTCTCATTTCACATTCTACTTACCAGAAAATCAGAGAACACCAGTTTTTTGGTGAGTTTTGCAACATTGTGCACAAAGACCTTGATTTGAGTCTTGAATGTGGGGTGAACATCATTTATTCATCTGTATAAGCTTGGAACAAGTGAAATTAGGTAAACTAATACACCCTTACTGGAAATTGAAAATTGGAGTTAATTTGTGAAATTCCAAAAAACTCCCAATGAAAATTGATTAGAGATATATCAAAGTTATGAGTAGAATGGTATGTTTTTGTAGAATAGAGCAAAAGGGAATGAACCCGAGACCCCCAAATGTTCAACAACTTATTGATTGTGTAAAACATAACAACTTACAGGCCGATTTTTTCTTCATTGATGCAAGTAAATGTGAGTATTTCTTATCAAATTCCTGTTTTGTGATTTTTTCAATAAACTTCAAGAAATTGTTTGAGGTGGTGGTTCTATTTTGGGAAACTTGTAATTAGCTTCCATAGATCGTGGGAACACTCTTAAAGCTTGATACAATAGGGTACATGAGTTGGATTACTTCAGTTTTTGATCAACATTTTAATTAATCTTTGTTAGAACCCGTCATGTCTCTTATAAGTGCTTTTATTTTTATCCCTTTTTACAATTTTTGGAATTTTTTTTCCAGGAATTCTAGGACTTGATCCAAATTAAAGTTTCCATGTATATAAACAGTGACCTTCCAGGTCTACCTCCAGGTATGCATCCTCCTGGAAATCCATTGCGTGGATTTGTACAACGTCTCAAAGGGAAACAAGGTCGGTTTTGAGGAAATCTGTCTGGAAAGCGTGTTGATTTTACTGGACGAACTGTGATTTCCCCGGATCCTAATCTCAAAGTTACTAAGTTCAGTTTCAAATGGGCATATATTAATTAACTGATCTATCCTATGAAATTGGCATAGCTAAAATATGGTCTCTCCAATTTCACATTGGGTTTTGCAGGTAGTTGTCCCAATGTTGATGGCAATGGTCTTGACATATCCTGAAAAGGTTTCTCACTGTAATATTGAGAAACTGAGGCAGTGTGTGAGTAATGGACCTTCAAAGTACCCTAGGGAAAATTATGTCATCTCTCTTGATGGCTCGAGAAAGTGATTTTATGTCATCATTTTGTGCTCTGCATTTGTTTAGTATTTGATTGTGCAAAGAAAGTACTTGTACTGCTTATGCGATGTTAATGAAGAGCAAAATGATGATTTATTCAGGAGTAGCACTTTAATAATCTCAACCAAAGGATGAGAAGTACACAAGCTTGGGAATTTATTTTAATGTGACTATGGTTGACAATATAGGTCTTTAAAAATTGGGAATCCAAGACGTGTTGCTGCAGAGCTAAAGTATGGTTGTATTGTAGAGCGCCATCTTGAGGATGGAGATATTGTACTCTTTAACCGGCAACCAAGTCTGCATCGAATGTCTATCATGTGCCACAGGGTAACATATCACTTGTATCTTTTTCTTGCTGAATCTGAAAATAGTCAATTTTTCTATTTTTATGTACTTTGTTTCACTATTGCATTTCATTGTGTATGTACGTAGTTTGGTTGCTACTTGGACCTTGGCATATGCATTGTCAAGAAATCAGTATTATTACCATGCATTTTTATTAATTGTCCTCTTTATTCATTATCCAGGCAAGAGTAATTCCTTGGAGAACTCTCAGATTCAATGAATCAGTCTGCAATCCATACAATGCGGATTTTGATGGAGACGAGATGAATCTACCTGTTCCTCAAACTGAAGAAGCCAGAACTGAAGCTCTTATTTTAATGGGGGTAATGAAAGTGTTTCAGTGTTTCAGTTAATTCTTAAACAACTTTTGAATTATTCTGTCATATTTGCTGGAGTTTAAACTGTAATGAACACACCCATTCATTAACAATGGGATATCCATAGTAGATATTACAGAGTTGAGAAATCATTAAAGGATTAAAAAATAAAAGCTTATATTGAATATGATATGTTTTCATATTCTATCTATGATACCAGAAATTCCACCCTGAGGTACCGTAAATGTGTTTCTGCATTTTGGAAACATTATCTTATACGAAATTCTATTGAAACATGGCTGAAATATTTCACTGGTACTCCAGGTAATTAAAAAACAAAAAAAAATTCAAAAACCGCCGCTTAAGCGACGGTTGCAGGCAAATTTTAAAAAAAAAATTTCAAAAACCGTCGCTTAAGCGACGGCTGCAGGTAATTTAAAAAAAATAAAATTCAAAAATCATCGCTTAAGAGACGGCTACAGGTAATTTTTTTTAAAAAAAATTCACAACCGTCGCTTAAGTCACGCTTACGTTTAAAGTTTAATATGGATTAGATGTTGGATAACCGACGATGTACATTTAACCGATGATTTACTGATCTGTCACTTAACCGACGGATTGAAAAGATGTCGGATAACCGACGAAAATCCACCGACGCTTAAAAAAAATCATAGTGTCGTACATGCGACAGGGAAGTGTCGAAAATCCAACAATACGGCCGTCGGATTTTTGGTCGAAATGTAGTAGTGTGCAACTTTGGAGAATCCCTCAATGAATCTCCAGTAATATCCTGCAAGTCCCATAAAATATCTTACATCCGTCACATTTCTTGGAGTAGGCCAATTCATAATGGCTTCAATCTTTTCAGGGTCCACAGATATACCCTCTTCTGAGATAATGTGACCTAAATACTGAATTCTATCTCTATAGAAGTCACACTTGCTCAGTTTTGCATACAGCTGATGCTCCCTGAGCAATTGCAATGTCAATCTCAAATGCTCTTCATGTTCTTCCTCATTCTTAGAATAAACAAGAATGTCATCAAGGAAAACAAGAACAAACTTGTCCAAATACCTATTGAAGACACTATTCATAAGGCACATAAATGTAGCTGGTACATTTGTGAGACCAAATGGTACCACTACAAACTCATAGTGCCCATTCCTTGTTCTAAAGGTTGTCTTATGAATGTCTTCGTCCTTGATTCTCACCTTATGGTAACCGGACCTCAAGTTAATCTTGGAAAATACCCTTGCTCCTCTCATTTGATCAAAGCGGTCATCAATCCTAGGGAAAGGATATTTATTCTTCACAGTAACCTTGTTCAACTGTCTGTAATCAATACATAACCTAAGTGTACCATCTTTCTTCTTTACAAATAGAACCAGTGCTCCCCAAGGAGGCACATTCGGTCGGATATACTTCTTTTCCAACAACTCTTGCAGCTACATCTTCAACTCTAGCATCTCTGGTGTACTCATCCTGTAGGGTGTCTTGGACACTGGTGCTGCTCTTGGCACAAGTTCAATTGTGAAATGAATGTCCCTCTTTGGGGGAAGCCCTGGAATCTCATCAGGAAACACATCCTTGAATTCCTGTAGCACCTGATAGTCCTCCAATCTAGGATTTTCATCTCTTGTTGTCTCCAAAATATGAGCTGCATACAACTGGAAACCCTTCCTACAGAACTTTTTCAATTGCATTGCTGAAACCTGCCTTACTGAAATTACCTTTGGAATACCTTTCACAACTACTAGGTTTCCTTCTTCATCCATGCATTCAAAAGTCTTATTGTAACAATCAAGCTTTACTCTATGAGCTTCTAACCAATCCATTCCAATGAGAACATCATAGGAACCAAGTGGTAGAACATTCAGATCTACACAAGTGATCAATCCATTCATAACCAATGGACATTTCTCTACCACTTCACTGATTTTTCTCTTAGTCCCAGGGGCTAGCTAAACTAACCAAGATTTCCCATGCATTACCTTCTTAAAAGCACAAATCTCCACTACTCTAGGAGTGATATAACTGTGAGTAGAACCAGGGTCAATCAAAATGGAAACAAATTGTTCAACAATATTACCTGCAATTTCAACCACAGTTGATTGGTGATCTGCCTGGCGGTCCTCCAGTGCTGCATAAATTCTAGGGACTGCCCTTGCTACTTGACCCACTGTTTCTGCTTCCTAAATGTTATAAGTTGGCCTTGCACTTTCATTCTTAAGTGGACAATATCTACACAAGTGGGGTCCTTCACATTTCCAACATTTGAGTGGACCTTTATTCTGTTGTGGATCTTTAGGCTTTCCACCTGTCACTCCAATTGGATTACTCACAGCTTGGGATGGTTGCTTCTACTGATTCCTGAATCTAGAAGGTTTGAAACCTTTCTTTGTTTGGTCAAACTTCTCATTCTTTCTGTCCTTCCAGGCCTCGTGGTAGTCAGGTTTACCCTTGATTTTCTCATAGCAATACTTACCGTTCCTTATGGCTTCTTCAAGAGTTCTTGGTTCATAAAACTCAATTCTATCTTTGTAAGACTGAGGCAATCCACTCAGAAACCATTGGACCTTCACTTTTTCATCTTTGATGTACTGAACATACCTCAACAATTCCAAGAACTTATTTGCATATTCATCCATGGTCTTCTATCCCAATCTCAGCTCATGGAACTCCTTGATCTTGTCATCGTAATATCTGTCAGAGAGGTATTTCTGCTTGAAATACTTCTTGAACTGTTTCCACTTCAGTTTCCTTTCATTGATTCTCTTTACTTGCTTGAAGTGTTCCCACCAAATGGATGCTCTTCCATTTAGATTGAATATGGCAACTCTTTCCTGCACGTTTCCTGAATAATCCTGCACTTGAAAGTACTTCTTTATCCCAAGAAGCCAATCTTTAGCCTCTTGTCTAGTCTTTACCTCACCATCAAATGTAGGAGGTTTGGATTTCTTAAATTCATCCCGAGAGTGATCCCTATGGTGTCTTCTTCTTTTCCTTTTACGAGAATATGAACTTGTATCCCCGTTGGATTCTATAGATTCATATGGTCCACTAGAAGTCCTTTTCCTTCTCCTAGTGCTGCTCTTACTGCCTTCCGGTCTTGCTGTACCTCGTCCAGAGTCTATCTTTCTTTGCAAGTCTGTCAAACTCTACAACATGGCAGCATTCAACTGATGCTACTCTTCTTGAGCCTTAATCAAGCTTCTCATGGTGGCTGCAATGTCTAACGGGGTCTCTTGGAATCTCCTTCCATTAGAATATATGTCATCATTTCCATTATGAACATTTTCTCCCATGGAATCTCCTGCACACGCGTAAGAATCTCAAGCATCATATCCATCATGGGTTCTCATAACTGAACCACCACTTGCTTATCAAACTGCAATTTCTGAAATACTACCCTTGAAGGTAACTATGATTCTGCAAACGTGTTAAATAGAAAACAATTAGATGCATACATATTGATATAAATCAGAACTACTTACCTTCTCTTGGAGAAAAATATAATTAACAGTTATGCTTAAACACACAAAAATTCCTTTCTTGTTCAGCCCTGCAATCTACTGACAGTTTGCTAAAAGGTCCACTAAAAAAATAGTTGAAAACTGCTTGAAAAATCCACTTTGAAAAACCCAAATTTCCTTGTATAGGATCAGGTCTCATCCCAACTAATGTTTCAACGTTTCGGTGGCCAAAACCACTAATTTTCCCCACTGCTCATTGGCGGTCTGTTCGTCTATTTTCTTTCGCTATATCGGGTCTGTAGTCATCCAACCTTCCAAACTTATTAGTGATTAGAACCATTAAGCCTTGCACTGCATTGATGATGCCAAGGACTGTTCATCGACGGTCAAACAGCTAACGTCTTCCGCTGTTTTGGATCTATAGCCATCTAAGCTTCCAAGCCCTTCATCAGTGATTGGATCCTCTACTCATCAGACGGCTAGTTCACTAGGCTTCTGCAACGACGGGTTCACCAACCGTTAATCTTTTCTGATCGGCGGTCTCATCAACTATAATCTTCCAATCGGTGGTCGGGAGCACTAACTACTGTGGTTTCAGGCGGTTAGTCTTCTAGGCAGCCGCAATGGCGGGCAGTGATCCTACTGTGGGTTCCACATACCTTATTACTCCATCGGCCATCGGAAGGACTAGCCACTGTGCATCAGTGATCGGATGCACTATTCATTGGGTGAATAGTCCTTTAGACTACCGCAACGACAGTTTACAAACCTTTAACTTTTTCTGATTGGCGGTTTGATCCACTATAAATCTTCGATGACGTCCATCAGCGGTCTCATCGTCTAAATTCCGTCGATGGTTCCGACTAGGTGAGCCGACGTTTCGACTGTTTTGTCAACTAACGTCCACTGATCAGCATGCCAATCATCTATCTTCCACCGATTGCCAATGGGTTCGACACTTAGATAAATTTTCAAAGAAATTTCTTCTTTACATCAGCTCTTTCTTCAACTAAGTCTCACCGATGTTTCGGCGGTCTTTGGGAGATCTTCGTCAAAACTACGGCTCTTCCTTCAACTAATAATCATTGATCCGCTTCACTAGACCTTGGCAGCTTCATCCTCTTATTCGTCGGTGATCCCATCTTCTAATCATCGGCGATCCCAATAGCTAAACTTTTCCGATCGCCGATGATCTTGTGCCTTAGAAAAATTTTAGAAATTTTTCGCTTTGTTTTCCACCGCATCGGCTGTCGAAACAACTATTTGCTGTGACATCGACGGTCGAGGACTCTATCCATTGGAAGGATAGTCCACATGGCAGCCACAGTGCTGGATGCATAATCAACTAAATTCTTCCATGGTGTTGACAAACCCAACAACTATGTTCTGCCAATGGCATCGGCGGTTCGATCAACTAATTCCTTTCGGTGTCTACCGCCGCATCGGCGGTTCTGTCATCAAAATTTTGCCGACGATTCCCATACTTAGAGAACTTTTCCAAAAAATTTCTTTTTTTTTCTTGTCGTTTGTCAGTTCTTCTTTCACCTAGTGCTTGCCACTGTATCGACGCTTCCATCGTCTATTTTTCATCGATCAATCCACTAGACTTCGTCGATGGCCCGACGAGTACTTAAAAACATTGCGGCAAAAATTACTTCAGGGACATGCCGTTGTATATATTCTCCCTTCCTCTAACATTCCCCGATCGTCAACATTTGTTATGGGAGGGTCTTTAGACTAATCGAGCCGGCGTTTCGGTGGTATTCAGCTGATCTTCGCCGAAACCACGGCTCCTACATCCTGTAATCATCGTCGATCTGTTCACTAAATTTGGTCAATGTTTCGGTGCTCCCATCGTCTAAGCATTGGTGATTCACTCAACTAACCTTTGCTGACGCTGATGGTCTAGCTTAGAAAAAAAAATTTCTTTTAAATTTTTTTTCTCTCCTTTGTCTTTTCTCCGCCGGTGTTTCGACGATCTCTTTGTCTATCATTCGTCGATCGCTGACGTTTCGATGCTTCCTTCACTAAGTGTCGTCAATCCAAATAACTACTGATTGTCACTGTTTCGGTGATCTCATTAACTAACTATCGCCGGCGGCTGACGAACACTTAGAAATTTTTCTGCAAATTTCTTCCGACTGCTTTCTATTCGATGGCCTTCCGACTAGATCTTCCGCTACGTCGAAAGAACTTCCCTCTAAGTTTTCTGATGGGTGGACAATTCTGGCACTTAGAAAAATTTGTGGAAGTTTTCTATCATGAATTTCTAATCTCTGCTGGGTAGAAGACAACCTGCCTCTGCTAACTGGTTTCTCATGGACCCCCTCGAGGTCTAATGCTGCAATGATGGCTCTGTCACTATATCTTCACGGCCCATTCAGGCCCATGCTGCAACATGAGCTCTGATACCACACTGTAACGTCCCCGACCCTTCGACCAGCAAAGAGGACGCTACTAAACACCAAACATCTGGGCATCTAGCCCCATGAACATGTACATTTGTATAATATCTGAAGTAAATGCTTAAAACATCAAAAGTACTAAGATGCATAATCATACATATATTAAGCAGAAGAAAAACAACATTTATTCCTATACATGTTCATCATAAATAATTAACAGTAACATACTGCAGAAGTAAAATAGACAAGTATACTTATCTTATAAGAACTGTCCCGCAACCCGCTACGTCGCTGCAATGTTCCACCCAACCATAGGCCCGTGTGTTCTTTAATTTTTCAGCAACGCTGCCACCCCCGAGCTGGGCATGATTCCCTAAGGAATAAGGAACTAGCAGGCTTACACATAGCCAAGGATACACAAAACATCAGGAATACACAGTTCATCCAAGCCAACTCAGTTGGGTTTATCAGGCGAACATCAGATCAGCCAAGACAACAATAGTTGGGTTTATCAAGCCATCCAGGAGCTGGGAAAGGCTAAATGCTAAGATGGTGAGCTCATTGAAGAGCTAAGGAAACCTACACCAGAACTATCTTGACTTCTAGAACACCCACACACACCCAACACAAGGAAATGAGTCCTTTCTCTACAACGCAGTCCCTTAGGCCCTGACCTCCCTTCCAGTGCTATTCAGGGGTTGTGGAGAAGAAAGCCAACCCTCTATCTCTATTAGTGTGGTTCCCAAACACACCAGGTTTGTCAACCAAATCAGGCCCTCATCACCACCCATTACCGTCCGAAGACCAACCACTACATGCATGCAACAATCCAGCTATTAAAGCTTTAACAGGGGAAAAACAACTCCCTGAATCGTTCTTGGCCCTATCATGACCAAAAAAATTTCATAGCAACCTTCAGGAGCCCAAATTGCAAGGGAAAACTCAGTCAACAAATGTGGGGATCAACAGACAATGAACTACAGTTCGACCATGAACACCTAAGACATTACCCTGTCCGAACAGGAGCGCAAAATAAGAGAAAGGGAACAATCTTTCTACGTGAACGAGAGGAAAAATATCTCACAGACTAGCAATTGGTGTCAGAGAGGGAAGGGAGAACCCCTACACAATGGATTGTAAAACATTTTATCCCCTGCTCTACATGAGGAAAACAAATAGCCCATGATTCGAGAGAGTGGACAGACGGTCAACATCCCAAATGGTGCATGAGGAACCACTCCCAGCCCGTGCGTGACTGAACTAGCTGTGGAGGCACTTGGGGGCAAGCCTTCCACCCACCCCTACCTAGAATTAACTGTCTCAACTAAAATAGGGGTTTAAGGTTTGACACATGGCTTTTCCCCATGGGGTCTAGGTTTAGCAATCCCCCCCTTAACCTTAGGAAACCATGCCCCTTATCAATATGGTTGCATTGAACATAGCTGGTTGGGTTCCGTTAATTAAAATGCACATTTACATGATGCCACTATTTAATACGTGCTGTAGGTCCCAATATACCATCAGTGACAATTCCAATCTGAAACATAACATAACCAAATCGATGGTGGGGCCTTTGCCTTTAGCTCCTCACCATGATTATTTTACAATATATGTATCATGTATATTTAATGCAAACGGGGTCAAAACTGGGCTGTTACAAAATAATTGTTTTCATTCACAAGCTTTCATATCATTTCATTGATTTATGTTTTATCATATGCCTACAACAATATCTCTCTCATAGACAACAATTAATTTCACAAGAATAATTCCCAACTTCGCATCTAAATAAGTCTCATATTCTCCGTACAAGATGAAGTATGCAATGTTAACTAATTTACATTTGCACATGAATATATTTTTATTTCACACAATGATGGCATAGATGAATTTATCTCTTGGACTCTTCAATTTAAAAAAAATCCCTTTGAAGCAATCATGGGAGAGGATCCATATTGAATAGTTCACCAAGTTGTCCATATTCTCTATACAAGATAAAGTATGCAATGTAGACCAATAATGATTTGCACATGAATATATTTTGATTTCCCGCAAGGATGACATAGATGAGGCTCTCTATTGAGACTCTTCGATTTGTATAAAAACCTCGGAAGAAATCATGTGAGAGGGTCCTTATTGAATAGTTCACCAAATTATCCATGCTCTCCTCTTCATGATAGATTTATCATAACATGCCTTTGAGCTTGACAGGGATGCCTCTACCTCAATGATTTTTCCTTTTTTTCGGGGGATTTGCAACCTCCTCATTGTGTAATTAGTCAATTTGTTCTTTTTAGTTAACTTGTAACTTAATGAGTGTAATTTATTCAATTTATTCCCAAGACATCCAAACACCAACTTCTGTATTCCCTCACAACTAATGTGGCATATTTCATGTAATGTCATCTCGTCTGAAGGTGTTGGAAATGAAGAATATTTCACTCATCTTCTTGTGACTTCCAATACTTTTTAAAAAACAAAGGAAGTCATAGTCCTAAGCTGTAATACCTGCAAAATTGACTCTCTTTACTTGACTCAAATAAAGTATAGAAATGAAACTTTAGTTCGAACATAAAGAGAAACCTTTAATCAACGTTTATGTATCAATGCCAATAATTACCATACAAACATATCTGTAATTTAGTTAATTATGTTGGAACACGTCATTTTTCTTGTATAATGGAACTAATACCTTATTTGTTGCTTCTTATGTAGGGGTAGAACTCAAAGTTTTGATAAAGAAACTTTTGGAGATGGTCAACTCACGTAACAGAGTAAGAAAAACTAGAAGGAATATTCCCATTGAAAATGAAAATGAGGTAAGAGAGACTTCCAGGTTGGAAATTGAGATAGTGAGACATGGTCCAGACATTTCCACTAATACTGCGACTAATCCTAACATAGTTTATGGAATAACAACCTCTAATTCAAAACCATGGGTGAAGCGGTTGTGTCCAACGGACCCAACTCAAATTCCAACATCAATACAGTCTCAAACCAGTAATCCATCAACAAGCCACGTTGAAGCTCTTGAAGACATATGTATATTGAGATACGTCGAGTATCAAGAGTTGGACCTAGGAGCAATGATTAATTTTCAACCTATCCAATAAGACCACAACCATGTCGAGCACACTCTCAATATGGAACAACATGTGAATGAAGCACCACAACAAAGAATCCCTAGGATTCATAGCTCATGTCCACCTTCTCTACCTCAACTGTCTAGTGCAAGAAAAGGGACTCCTAGATGTATCCATGTGGATGAAAGTTGTCTGTCAGGCCTTGAATGTAAGTTTCCCAAACGCACTATCGATTGGAAATGTAGAAAATTAATGAAGGAATATTTTGAATCCAAAGGTGATGCAGGTAAATGTCAATTATTACTGTGTTTGTTAAAGTCAAATTGTTTAGTTATTGTTAGGAGAATGTCGGGCATAAAGATGGTTAGAATTTCAGAGGCTAACAATCATATTGTTAGAAATCTCCAATCTTCTTTTAATGTGATTGCGAAGACATCTCGTACTAAATATCTTTGTGTGTCTCATCGTGTGTTATCAGAATCATTTGTAAGCAAGTCCACATGACAACGTCGCCTCCTTTCACATACTTAAATTAAATAGAAAAAATGTTAAGAAGTACTCTGTTATAAGAGAAAATATTCAGACTCTAGGTGGAAAAGATTGTTGGGATTTTGTCAACAGGTTGCCTTGTCAAGATATGAAGCTAATTGATGTTTTTAAGGACTTAGTACAAAAGTTCTGGCATGATCATACCAAACCTCATCTAACCAAAGAGATGTGCTAAAGCTGAGAAAAGGTTCTATTGAACATGAACCCCATGTCAAACACTTCCTTGACACAACATAGACTGAACTCTATGAGAGATTCAGGAATGAGCACACACAATTGAACATTGGCCAAAGGTCCTTTGAGAAATGTAAACCATGGTATGTTCGTATATGCATTGATCAAAACACATGTTGTTGTAGATACAATGTAGAATATGAATATTTTTATGACACATATAAACATATATTTTGTGATTTGCATACTAACCTTGAGTAGGGATGCAATGAATCCATAATACCACCGAATTCATCGAGAGATTTTATCGTTAGCATCATGTGTCCAAGGCATGAAGGACAAAAATACTATGGAAAATCATGTCTATATGGGCATTGTTCCAGGTGCAGTGGGTTTTCTCTTTTGAACCGTTGCATTCATGGAAGCGATGAGCATCAATTTGGAAATATGAGCGTGGAGATGCAGAGCTTCAAATACGTAACCTATCAATTAGATAGTGCGAAGGAAAGTAAAAATATTGCATTGGTGAAGTCACAGCTGCAAATGATTATTGCATGTTTTTCCTCTTACATGTTCAGTTTCTACATATACATTCTTTAAATGTCACATTCTAATATGACCCTTGTTTTCATGGAAACAGGTATGGGTATGTGATTTTTTAATGGATTTCTACAAGAAAACCAAGTAATATGTTCAATATGTGCCTATAGTGTTTTGGAAGGATGAGAAGTACAGAGAATGCAAGGAAGTATTTCCCATTGGGACCATATTGTCAATTTTGGATTTTGCAGAAAACTACACCCTTCGGCCACAAAATGAAATTCAGAGTCAATACTACCATTCCACCTCTTAACCCAACTGTGAGAGATGGTTTGAACTTGGGGCCTATGAACCCATCTGTTGGTTTGGATGGTCCTTAATGCAAGTGTTGGCTTGATAATCCTGTAGCCTATTAACCCAACTAGGTGTTGGCTTGGCTAGACAGTGTGATAAGTCCAACTAGGTGTTGGCTTGACTGTGCGTTAAAAATATATGGTTGTGTGTGAGTCTGTTATTCCCTAGTTCCTTGTGGAATCATTCTTAGTTCGGGGTGGTAGTGGTGTTGAGATATTAAAGAACACAATGGACTATGGTTGGGTGGAAAGTTGCATCTACATAGCTAGTTGCAGGACAACTTCATCCTTAAAGATAAGTATTCTTTTTATTTTTTTATGCAATGTACTTTCCTATGAATTTTTCTACTCATGATTGAATTCATATTGATGATGAAGTAGATGTCTACTTGTGTATATTTTTTTCTTTTTATATTTGTTTTTGCCTAAGTTCATGGAGGCTGGAAGCCTGTTACAGAGGTCAAAATTCTTTTGACTTAGTGTTTCTACCCTTTGAAATAATCTTAAGAAAGGAGGAAGGCAAAAGTCGGAAAGCATCAGTTGAACTGGGAAGAAAGGTTGTATTTCTGCACCCTTGGATCTTCCTATGGGAGGAGGGAAATCGAAAAGTGAAAAAGCACAAAAAAATTCTAAGGAAAATTTATTGTTTCGATTTCTGAAGTTCGAGGGCAGAATTCGGAAGGAAAGAGAAATGTTAAGTCGAAAGTGTAAGTTCTGATTCCTGAGTTCTGCATCAGAAAGATGGAAGGTGAAAGGCAGAAAGTAAACTAGTTCATATATCATTTCGATGGTTCTTCGATTTTTTACTTCTGAGGCTGGAAGGCAGAAAGAGAACATGTGGAAAGCAGATTATTGGTGGAAAGCTTCATCGAAATGTTGAAGTATCGATTTATGGGTTCTGAGGCAAGAAGGAGGAAAGTGGAAGTGCGGAGGTGCAGAAGACGGAAGCTAAATCTTTCGCGTCGTATGACTTTTAAATTTTCAATTTTTGAGTTCCAAGGCTAGAAGACGAAAAGAAAAAGTGTGAAAATACGGAAGGAGGAAGTTGAATCTTTCACTTCGTCGAAATGTTAAGGTTCTGATTTCCGATTTCCAAGGATGGAAGGTAGAAAGCAGAAGTGCGGAAGGTGGAAGTTAAATCTTTCGCTTCGTCGAAATGTTGAACTTTAGATTTCCAAGTTCCGAGGCTAGAAGGCAGAAAGCAGAAGTGCGGAAGTTGGAAGTTGAATCTTTCACTTCATCAAAATGTTGAAGTTCTGATTCCCGAGTTCTGAGGTAGAAAGGAGAAAAGCGAAAGTGCAGAAGGTGGAAGTTGAATCTTTTGCTTTGTCGAATTGTTGAAGTTCTGACTTCCAAGTTGAAGAGGTGAAAGGTGGAAATGTGGAAGGAAAACGTTAGACCATTCTCTTTGCTGAAACCTTGAGGTTCTGATTCCTAAGTTCTGAGGTCGGTAGTGCAGAAGTGGAAGTGTGGAAAGGTAAAGGTTAGTTCGGAAATGGCCATTTTAGACGCAAAATGGATAATTGAAGGGCGAAATGAATGGTATAGTGGTTATAATCCTGAGACGAAGTTTGGAGAATAGTTTAACGTCCATACTCGGTTTTTATCAGAAGAACAAAGAGGTTCTTTAAGCAAAATTTTTAAATTATCCACATTATGGGCTATGGGGACATGACACCTCAAGGGTTTTGGGATTGTTGTATTCAATTTTGTCCTTGAATCTAAGAGGTAAACAAATTAGAAACCTTTGTATATTAGGCTTTTCATTGATAATATAAGGTACATATCGTAATAAGCTTAAAAATTTACTACTTAGTTCCTTCATTGACATTGAGCCTAGCTTAAGATCATAAAATTCCTTAGCTCTTTCTTCGTAATATTTTTCAAATAATTTTTTTCTCTTAAAGTATTTCTTGAAATTCCTCCAAGTTACATACTTTTATTTAATGTTTTTCACTCTTTTTATATCTTACTACCATATATCAGCTTTTCTAGTTAAGTTATAGATAGCCATCCTAGCTTTTAACCTATCTGAGTAATTATAAATTTGAAAATACTTTTTCATACCTCACAGCCATGCCTCAACTTCTTCACCCTTTTCCAACTCACCATTAAACATCGAGGGTTTTATCTTCTTAAACTCTCTTGAAATTTCTTCATAAGGTTTATATTTTCTCTTTTTAGGACTGTTGTCGCTATCTCTACTTTCACTGGAATATTTATGTTTTTCTCTGTGTGACCTAACCTTAATTCTTGATGAGGAATTACTTTCATTATCAGAAAATTTTAACTTCTTACCTTTATTCCTGTAGGATATAGTTCCAGATTCTTATTCATGTTCTTTTCTTTTATCATTTCCTTCATTATGTAATTTATCCAACAATATTTGATTTAGTTCTTCCCATTCTCTTTGGATTCTTTCTCCATCTTCCTTGACATTCAGTAATCCGGCTTTTAAGTATTTTACAATTTGGAATAATTTAGATGGTTGATTATTTAATTCCACATATAGGTTATCTGGATTATTATAATGTGATCCATCCTCAGCAGATGCCTCTATTCCTTCAATTTCCTACAAAATAACAATTTATATCTATGTATAGAAACAATTTTTAACATAGTCAGTCTTTTTGTTTTTCCTATTTTGTATGTGAGTTGAGCCAACTTCAGACCTAGTGTTTGGAAACTCGCTCTAATACCACATGTAACATCTACAAGAATTTCATAAGTAAAAAAAATTGTTGCTACATGGTGCTTAGATCAATATACGATCTAATCTAGTTTCACACAACTCATAAGAAAATATGGTAACTTCTATATTTCATTTTCATCCTATGACTTAGCTTAGAACTATGATTTAACAAATCGATTGTGAAAACTCAATTACGAAAACAACAAATTATGGAACATATAACTCTATACTGGAATACATATTTACTTGTTTTGTCGTGAAGCTTTAAGTGTTATGCATGTCTTGTCATAAGCTACAATTTGTGTGATTACTTTTTTTTACTATAAGGATGAGTACGTCACGTTTCTCTTTTTATATATATTTAAATTGTGTGGGTTAAACTTTCACCAAAAATTTCCCTTAGGGATTACTATGCAGTAGCATGGATATTGCGAGATCTTAAATCCTTCGCAAGTCTTGATTAAGGTAGCGATGTAAAGATATCAAAACATTCACAATTTGTCTATTACAACATATTTGGTAAAGATTCAACTATTTAAACTACTCTACTTACTTAGCGATCTCGCTAACAAATTTATTTATCTTGGAGGTGTCTTAGCCAAGTTTCCCTTAAGAGTAAACTTCACAAGTCCTACACCTTTACCAAGTTTCTTAACTTGGAACAAAGGGCAGTTTACCACCTTATGCTCTCGACTATATGAAAATTGGGTTATGTGATTAACAAATAGAAGGAACCCACGCTAGGGTTGACCTTACCAACACCTTGTCTATTTTTCTCTATCATTCGGTTGAATGTCACTATGCTTTACTGGTTCTACTCATAGAGTTGTCCTTCCACTCTGTTTACTGTGTCTAAGAGCTTAACTCGGTGTAAAGTGAGTACTACACTTACTGTGTGACCCTGTACTTTTGTTTATCATGGGATTGAGTTGCTCTATGGAGTGGAATGTATAATGGTATTCTTGGTTAGATAGATGTCTATTAAAGCCAATAATCTTTGAACACTCATTTTACAGGTAAAGAAATCAGTTCTCATGGTTTGCATAGAAAGACTTTGATTCTTACACTCATAGTTATGTATGTTTGACAACATCTGACCTCTGTGTAATTGTTCTTGTGTTTTAAATACGCAAAAACAGGTAAGACCATCCTTGAAGAAGTTCTTCAATCGCAGAGGTAAGTTTGGGTCTAAATTCTTGGCTCTTTCCCTCACCTGAAACATATTTTAGAGGCTTGCATATGGTTCACGACCATTTTCTACTGTCTTCTATATTCATTGGGTTTTGTTCATGCCGGCGTTTTCTTGTTGATGGGAAAGAATGTCCCATGTGAGTATTTAACTTCTCGTGTTACCCACTACTGCTCTTGGTAAATCTTGATTCTCAAGGGTTTACAGACTATTTGTTATAAATTTAATTTTTGGGTTTTGTATAAGATTTGCAGTGGTTTAATTTATCGTTTTTGTCTCCATTATGGGGAAAGGATTTCCAAACAATTCTACCCGGGGTTTATAGATATAGTAAAAATATTTTAAGCCATGGATCTGTAATTTATCACTTTTCCATTTAATAGTGAAGCTTGTCAATTGTTAGACTTCTTCTTATTTATATGTTTTAGTTTGTAAATATTAATGTCTTTTTGGGTTTTTATTTAGAGTTGATGTTTAGATTACTACATCATCCTTGTTGAAATAAATCCATTCTGATTAAATAAATGGTTATGATCATTCTAGTTATAAGATATTTACGTCTTTTCTTAGGTGTTTTACTATAAGTTCCAGCTTAGGTGAAAATCACTATTTTGAGTTTCGTTGTATGCTTTAGTTATTTGATATATTACTTGGAAAGAAAATATCCTTACATGCCTCAAACCTGTGACCTGTAAAATATTTCTTAGATGGTAACTTATATGGAAAGTGTTCTTTATTTTTCTTTATACTGTAATACCCTATTGGATTTTTTTACATAATTTTAATTGGTAATAATATTAGATTGAATCTACTTTTGTGATAGTTGTAAAATATTTAACCCTAAAATTGTTTTATGCATAAAAGAAATGAGCTTTTCGGCTGTCTGCAATGATATTGAGTAAATTATAACACATAAGCCTTTCAGCTGTGTAATAATAATATTTGAATAAATTAGAAATTTAATAAGCCTTTCAACTAAATGCTATTGATATTAAACTACTATATCTATCTATCTATCTATCTATCTATCTATCTATCTATCTATCTATATATATATATTAACCCGTCAGTTATAAGCCATTTCGTAACGAACCTAGATTTATTATTTTAGCAAACTTATAAATTTTACAATGTTAAATAAGAGTAAACCCTAACTGTAAAAAGGATTTGGGGTTTGATTAAATCAATGAGAACTCGATTTTTTTTAACTTTCTAGTAAATTTTATAATAACATGATTTTTTTCTAAGTACTAAATAATTCTAGATTACAAATCCTACTATGAAGAGCGGTTTTAAAACTGTAAAATCTATTCTTCTGTACTTAACTGAAAATTTACAGGAATTAAACTTTCCTACTTCTTCCGAAAACAATCAATAAACATGGAACTTTCAT
The DNA here is from genome assembly GCA_001517045.1 of Pseudotsuga menziesii. Classification (NCBI taxonomy): domain Eukaryota; kingdom Viridiplantae; phylum Streptophyta; class Pinopsida; order Pinales; family Pinaceae; genus Pseudotsuga; species Pseudotsuga menziesii. Next base: position 34,397 of record LPNX010438288.1, read on the forward strand.
CATTCATAAATACTTAAGAAATAATACATAAATAATTTAAGATAATAACTCTAGAACATGATAGAACCTGGTAATTTTCGAAGGGGACAAACACCTAAAGAAGATCGTTCCTCCCAACCGTCTCCTAAAAGCAGCCATATCACTTGCTTTAGGACCCCCGAGCCTGTTCATTGAACCACCAGGACGAAGATACTGTGTAGAAGCCTATATAGTACTCTCTATAACTTAGCAGTCACACTTGCAGACATGAACTCTGAACAATTCACTCTAGCTTTCCCCTCATCGAATTCCCCTTGTGTTCCTAACTTTTAAGTTTCCAGCAAAACCACAAGATTCTAATCTCTTAGAATGTAGTGATCCTCCTACTGATTCGATGGTATATATAAGCTTGCCTAGGTATTTGGGTCAGTTTTGTAGTTAAATGAGCCACCTGCTCAGTTCCTCTTTCCATGGGAACATGACCACAATTATAGGGATGTTGCCTCTTGCAACAACTAGAAAGTGAATGTTATTGCTGCCATTTGTTTTTTGGCCTTCTACAACAAATCATTCCTTCTAGTGGGTCAGTGAACACTCTTCAATAGTCTTCTTTGGATAGGCATCTCTTCTTTTAATTATTAAATAATAAAATAATTCAATTACAGTCATCTTTGACCATCCTTGGTGAACAAAATAAAACTTTACAATAACTTTTAAAGTAATGTATTCTAAAAAAAAATGTTTTTAGTTCTAGGTGGGTTACAAATATTTTGAAATTCAATTTTAATGTGGAAATTCAAGTGGTATCCTTGATCAATTAGAAGGTTAAGAAGTCATATTGAAAGAAACAGTTTGAAATTCAAGTTTAATGTGGAAATTCACGTGGTACCCTTGATCAATTAGAAGGTTAAAAAGTCATACTAAAACAAATATTTGAAATTCAAATTTAATGTAGAAATTCAGGTGGTACCTGTGCCCTTATATTTTGCTTGGGCAGACATATAACTCTTTGGAAGTTCTCTATTTTAAAATTTTCATTTTTATATTAGCAATGTTGATTTTTTTCATTATCCTAGTGAAAAAAGATAGGTGTTTTTTTGTTGATGTAATTGTAACTTCGGAATTGATTCACTTGTATATCTTATATTGTATTTCATTGTACCCCAATGTTCTTATTGGGAGAATCATTAATATAATAAATTCATGTAAATTCATATAGGTTAACCCTCCATTGTAAGTTGGGGCAATATTCCCCACAGTTGAGGGGTTCTAGGGTTATTAGACTCTCCTAGTGAAGTCGTACTTGGTAATTAATTGTCAAGTGGAAAACTAGTATAAATAGAGAGTGAGTCTCTCTATTTGAAACACACACTCACTCAATTGTAGTGCGTGAGTGAGAGAAGAAGAGCTCACACAAGTGAGAGAGAGAGCAGTTGTTGGATATCATATTTCTATCTTTGGGTTTTACTTTTGCCATTGGTGCTCATTCTATCTCTAAGGAAGTTGTGTGGTTTCCTCCTTTATGGTTTTCCTGAGGAAAACTCTTTGTGTCTCTTGTCTCTTGTTATTATTGTTGTGCATGTTGTTCTCTCAGATAAGATCCTATGATCATATTGCTTAAATGATAAAAATCTAACATGGTATCAGAGCTAACCTGAGAAGAAAATGTTGTGCAGCTGCAGAAGCTAGGGATTCTTACTTTTTGGGTCCCTCCCCATAGATCATCAGCAAAAGGAGGCTAGGTTGACTCTCCATTGAAGGGCTCATCTTTTTGTCGAAGCAGAATTTGAATATGAGCATTTTCATTTTTTGACCTACCACTATAGTGGGAAATTAGGGCTTTTCACAAAAGTGGAATTATTTAGTGATCCCGACATAGGATTGCTCTCCTCCTCAAAATCAAAGTTTAGAGACCAAGATCAAATTTTTTGGTTGGGTAGAACTACGGGTAAGTCAAACCCTAATTTTCCCCTGAACCAGAAAACCAACACTGCAGAAGATCAGCTCCAGATCCAGTTCCGGCATCTCAAATTGGTAAGATCTAAATATTTTGTATTTCTATTTGAGGTTCTTAGTTAAGATGTACCATCACACCAAGCTTGATGAAAATATTGAAGGATCTGAAAACTTCTGAGCATGGAAGGATGGGATCTCACTGGTTCTTGAAGAAAATGAATTGGACACCTACATAAGTGGAGAGGTTCCAATTCTAGAGGGAGATGAGGCTAAGGCCTTACACAAGAAGAACTTGGTCAAGGTCAAGAGGATTATTGCTAATTCAATCAAGGATCACCTTATACCACATGTTTCTTCCGTAAAGACACCTAAAGAGATGTTTGATTCCTTGACCAAGATATTTGAAGGGAATAACATAAATCAGAAGATGACTTTGAGGAACTAGTTGAAGAATTTAAAGATCCAGAATACAGAGACCATACAGTCATACTTTACAAGGGTCTCTCAAATCAAAGAACAACTTGAAGCAGTGGATGAAGAAGTAGAGAATGCAGAAATTTTGATGACCACCTTGAATGGTCTTCCTAGGTCATTTTTATATTAGCAATGTTGATTTTTTTCATTATCCTAGTGAAAAAAGATAGGTGTTTTTTTGTTGATGTAATTGTAACTTCAGAATTTATTCACTTGTATATCTTATATTGTATTTCATTGTACCCCAATGTTCTTATCGGGAGAATCATTAATATAATAAAGTCATGTAAATTCATATAGGTTAACCCTCCATTGTAAGTCGGGGCAATATTCCCCACAGTTGAGGGGTTCTAGGGTTATTAGACTCTCCTAGTGAAGTCGGACTTGGTAAGTAATTGTAAAGTGGAAAACTAGTATAAATAGAGAGTGAGTCTCTTTATTTGAAAAACACACTCACTCAATTGTAGCGCGTGAGTGAGAGAAGAAGAGCTCGCACAAGTGAGAGAGAGAGCAGTTGTTGGATATCATATTTCTATCTTTGGGTTTTACTTTTTCCATTGGTGCTCATTCTATCTCTGAGGAAGTTGTGTGGTTTTATCCTTTATGGTTTTCCTGAGGAAAACTCTTTGTGTCTCTTGTCTCTTGTTATTATTGTTGTGCATGTTGTTCTCTCAGATAACATCCTACGATCATATTGCTTAAATGATAAAAATCTAACATGGTATCAGAGCTAACCTAAGAAGAAGACGTTGTGCAGCTGCAGAAGCTAGAGATTATTACTTTTTGGGTCCCTCCCCACAGATCATCAGCAAAAGGAGGCTAGGTTGACTCTCCATTGAAGGGCTCATCTTTTTGTCGAAGCATAATTTGAATATGAGCATTTTCATTTTTTGACCTACCACTACAGCAGGAAATTAGGGTTTTTCACAAAAGTGGAATTATTTAGTGATCCCAGCATAGGATTGCTCTCCTCCTCAAAATCAAATTTTAGAGACCAAGATCAAAGTTTTTGGTTGGGTAGAACTCCGAGTAAGTCAAACCCTAATTTTCCCCTGATCCAGAAAACCAACACCGCAGAAGATCAGCTCTAGATCCAGTTCCGGCATCTCAAATTGGTAAGATCTAAATATTTTGTATTTCCATTTGAGGTTCTCAATTGAGATGTACCATCACACCAAGCTTGATGAAAAGCTTGAAGGAGCTAAAAACTTCCGAGCATGGAAGGATGGGATCTCACTGGTTCTTGAAGAAAATGAATTGGACACCTACATAAGTGGAGAGGTTCCAATTCTAGAGGGAGATGAGGCTAAGGCCTTACACAAGAAGAACTTGGTCAAGGTCAAGAGGATTATTGCTGATTCAATCAAGGATCACCTTATACCACATGTGTCTTCCCTAAAGACACCTAAAGAGATGTTTGATTCCTTGACCAAGATATTTGAAGGGAATAACATAAATCGAAAGATGACTTTGAGGAACTAGTTGAAGAATGTAAAGATCCAGAATACAGAGACCATACAGTCATACTTTACAAGGGTCTCTCAAATCAAAGAACAACTTGAAGTAGTGGATGAAGAAGTAGAGAATGCAGAAATTTTGATGACCACCTTGAATGGTCTTCCTAGGTCATGGGACTCCTTCATTCAAGGGATTTGTGCTAGAAGGAAGCTAATCACTTTCAGTAGGCTGTGGGAAGAATGCTCACAAGAAGAATCTTGAATAGTAGCTCAAAAAGAAAATATGGGAAATGAATATCAAGCTCTCACAATACAAACCAATAAAATCAAAGGGACTTTCATCATCCCAAAGGTAAGCATTCTCACCAGAAATATAACCCTAGAAGATATAGTAGAGATCTATCTAAATATAGATGCTATACATGTGATGAAAGAGGACACTTTATCAAATATTGTCCTAGAAATAAGGGTGGCTCTCACAAGAAGAAGGACAAAAAAGAAGACATCATGCTCACATTGTAGAGAATGATGAACATCCCAAAATAGAGTCAAAGAAGAAAGTGAAGATTCTTCAAGTGATTAAGAGTATGTTTTGATTTTTGCTCTCATGGGAACTATCACACATGGTAGCAATGATTTTCTCATAGATAGTGGGGATTCCAAGCATATTATGGGATTCAAAGAATATTTTGTGAAACTATCCGAACATGAGTCACCCCACAAAGTAAAACTTGGGGATGACTACTAGTATCCCAAAAAAGGTAGTGGTGAATCCTCCTATATGCTATACTCTAGAAAAGTCTATGAAGATGAAGGATGTCTTGTTTGTACCAGGACTAAAGAAGAATCTCCTCTCCATATCTGCATTGGATGCAAAAAGCATGAGGATTTCATTTGTAGATGGCTAAGTCCTTATGTGGCCAAATGGAAAGACTATAAATGATGTAGTAGTGATTGGAGAGAAAGAGAGAGGATTATACAAACTAAATGGCCAACCAGAACAAGCCTTGGTCCATGATTTAGTAGAGCCAATTGAACTATGGAATATAAGGCTTGCACATGTGCACTATAGGGCACTACCACTTCCAAGCAAAGTTGTTGAAGGTATTCCAGAAATACAGGCAGAGCATGAAGGTGTTAGCAAAGGATGTGCAAAAGAAAAGAAAACAATGAAGACATTTCCAAGTAGTGAGAGCAAGGCAAAATGAATCTTGGAAATCATCCACTCTGATGTCATCCAGTTCAATAAGTGGGTATGTATATTACATTTCTATAATTGATGATTTTTCTAGGAAGACATGAATATATTTCTTGAAAAGAAAAGATGAAGTGTTCAGTAAGTTCAAGGAATTCAAAACCTTGATCGAGAACCAAACAAAGAAGAAAATAAATACCTTTCAATTAGACAATGGCGAGGAATTCACATCATATGAATTCAAGGAACTATGCAGAGATTCAGGGATTAAGAGGGAGTTGACCAGTCCATATAATCCAACATAGAAAGGGATTGTAGAAAGGAATAATATAATGATTATGGAAGCAGCAAGGGCAATGCTTCATGATCAAGATCTTCCCATGCATCTATGGGAAGAAGCTTTCAAGACAACAATGTATCTATAGAACCATACTCCACATAGAGTACTTGAGAAAAAGACACATGAAGAAGTCTTATCCAGCAAGAAACCAAAAGTCAATCATCTCAAAATATTTGGTTGTTTAGTGTACATACACATTCCGGAATAAAAGAGGAAAAATTTAGATCCTTCAGGAAAGAAGGGTATATTTGTGGGATATATTGAAAGCTCGAAGGCTTACAAAATATACTTCCTAGGATTCAAGAAGATCGACATCAGAAAAGATGTGACATTTGACAACTTACAACAAATCCAGAAAAATACCTATTACAGAACTTGAAGAAACAAAAGTACCTAGGATCCAAGATACAATTATGAACGAAGCAACTTCAGAAGAAGATCGAGAAATAGAAGAACCTCAGGAACCTGTAGATCCACCCCAAGAGAAGAATCCTTACAAAAGGAAACCTGCATGGGTACAAGAGGCTATCCAAGGTGCATAAAGATATGGGGCTCCAGAAGAAATGCACAGAGAAAGGAAGAGAACTAGGTCCTACTCCGGTTGTGTAGCCCTATTATGTGACATCATTGATAAAGAACCTTCCAACTATGAAGAAGAGGCATAAAAGAAAGAATGGAAGGATTCTATGATCGAGGAGTACTAGTTGACCATGAAGAATGATGTCTGGGATGTTGTCCCAAGGATAGAGGGGAAGTCTGTTGTGACTTCCAAGTGGACATACAAGATCAAGCATGCTTCAGATGGCAGCATAGAGAAATATAAAGCAAGATTTGTGGCACGTGGCTTCTCCCAGAAAGAAGGGATAGATTATGATGAGAATTTCACACATGTATCCAGATACACTTCCATTAGATCAGTAGTTGCTTTGGCTACAGTAATGAAATGGAAGATACACCAAATGGATGTCAATACTGCTTTCTTGAATGGTGTAGTAGAAGAGGAAGTGTATGTGGAGCAGCCACTCGATTTTGAGACACATGACAGGGAGACTCATGTGTGCAAATTGAAGAAGGCCCTGTACGGTTTGAAACAGGAACCTAGGACACGGTACGACAGAATTGACAACTTCTTGACTAGCTTGGGATTTACCAAGAGTAAAGTGGATTCCAACCTTTACTACAAGGTTTGGAAGGGAACCCAGTAATACTCCTACTGTATGTAGATGGCCTGCTTACGACAAGTGAGGTGATACGAAGAGGAAGATTGTTGTCGAGTTCGAGATGAAAGACTTGGGTATGATGCACTACTTTCTAGGCATGGAGGTGTGGTAGAATGCAAATGGAATCTCCCTGGGACAAGGAAAGTTTGCAGTAGAGATCCTGAAGGGGTCCGGGATGATGGACTGCAAGTCCATGATCACACCTATGGCATCGAACCTGAAGCTATTGAGTGATGCTTCAAAGATTCGATTGATGCTACGATGTATCATTAGATGATTGGGTCTTTGATGTACCTGATGAATACAAGACCAGATATTTGCTTTGCTGTGAACATATTGAGCCAATTCTTGACGGATCCAAGACATGTTCACCTGATTGCTGCAAAGCATATTCTGAGGTACCCGAAGGGTACAGTTGATTATGGGCTCAAGTATGAGGCGAATCAAAAGATTAACCTAGAAGTTTATGTGGATTCGTATTGGGCAAGTAGTGCCATTGATAGGAAGATCACTTCGGGGTGTTGCTTCAGTATGGGATCATGTGTGATCTCCTTGTTTAGCAAGAAGCAATCCTGTGCGGCACTAAGTAAAACCGAAGCAGAGTATGTCACAGCTTGTTTGACTAGTTGTGAGGTAGTGTGGCTGAGGAAGCTACTATCTGATTTATTTGATCTTCAGTTGGATGCTACTTGTATATATTGTGACAACTAGAGTTGTGTGAAGTTGTCAAAGAACCCAATGTTCCATGACAAGTCAAAGCATATCGAGATCAAATATCACTATATTAGGGATATGGTGCAGAGAGGAGCAGTGAAGCTCCAGTATGTTGCGACGAACGAGCAGATAGCTGATGTACTGACCATGCCATTAGCCAGAGTGAATTTTGAATACTTTAGGGAGAAGCTTGGTGTTCTCTAAATCGAGATTCCTTCCAAGGGGAAGTGATGAGTCCGTGTGCCCCTCTGACATGGTTGCGGGATGTGTTACCCACATGGTCAGATGTAAGTGCAGAGCCCTTCTAACATGGTTGCGGTATGTGTTCCCCACATGGTCAGATGTAAGTGCAAAGCCCTTCTAACATGGTTGCGGGATGTGTTCCCCGTATGGTCAGATGTAATTGCAAAGCCCTTCTGACATGGTTGTGGGATGTGTTCCCCACATGGTTATATGTAAATGCAGATCCCTTCTAACATGGTTGCGGTATGTGTTCCCCACATGGTCAGATGTAAGTGCAGATCCTTTCTGACATTGTTGCAGGATGTGTTCCCCACATGGTCAGATGTAAGTGTAGAGCCCTTCTGATATGGTGGAGGGATGTGTTCCCCACATGGTCAGATGTAAGTGTAGAGTCCTTCTAACATGGTTGTGGGATGTGCTCCCCACATGGTCAGATGTAAGTGCAGAGCCTTTTTGACATGGTTGCGGGATGTGTTCCCCACATGGTCAGATGTAAGTGCATATCCTTTCTGACATGGTTGTGGAATGTGTTCCCCACATGGTAAGATGAAGATGTAAGTGCAGATCCTTTCTGACATCGTTGTGGGATTTGTTCCTCCCATGGTCACATATAAGTGTTGTAGAATATGAAGTCCTACATGAAGGCTAGTCCTACAACCAGCATGAAAAAGGGTTGGCTCTCTAGAAATTCCTATGATGAGTAGAATTGAGAGATAACACCATTTTCTCTAGATAGAGGGAACAGTGAGGATGCTGATCCAGAGACAAAGACTTGTGCTGATGAACTGTTTCAAGAGAATACCTTCCTAGTTAAGAGGGAGTGTTGATGTAATTGTAACTTCAGAATGTATTCACTTGTATATCTTATATTGTATTTCATTATACCCCAATGTTCCTATCGGGAGAATCATTAATATAATAAATTCATGTAAAGTCATAGAGGTTAACCCTCCATTGTAAGTCGGGGAAATAGTCCCCATAGTTGAGGGGTACTAGGTTTATTAGACTCTCCTAGTGAAGTCGGCCCTTCTAATTAGTTGTCAAGTGGAAAAATAGTATAAATAGAGAGTGAGTCTCTCTATTTGAAGCACACACTCACTCAACTTTAGCACATGAGTGAGAGAAGAAAAGCTTGCACAAGTGAGAGAGAGAACAACTATCAAAGATCATCTTTCTGTCTTTGGGTTTTAATTTTTCCATTGGTGCTCATTCTATCTCTGAGGAAGTTGTGGGGTTTTCTCCTTTATGGTTTCCTTGAGGAAAACTCTCTGTGTCTCTTCTCTCTTATGATTATTCATGTGTATGTTATTCTCTCAGACTCAAATCCTAAGATCATATTGCTTAAATGATAAAAATCTAACGTTTTTTTTTATAAGAGATGTTTTTATCTTTTAAATTATGGTTAATTACCTCTTTGTACTAATTCAATTTTCTCTTATCATAATTTTGTATGGGATTACATTTTTTCCTTAAATTCGGATATGTAATCATGCTCTAAATGGAGGATATGCTTGGTACTAGGAATATAATACATATTGTATTTGATTCAATTTCATAAGACAATGTATTTGATTCAATTTTATGGTTACATGTTATAAATGTAACACACCTAGAACTGCAAAATAAATACTTTTATTTCAGAAAACATTATGTTAAATTTATTGTAAAGTTTTTTATGACCAAGTTGGTCAAGGATGACTGTAATTGAAGAATTATTTATTTTAATAATTAAATAGAAGAGACACCTATCCAAAGGAGACTGTTGAATGAGTGTTCGATGGCCCACTAGGAGGAATGAGTAGTTGTAAAAGGTTGGTTAACAAGTGGAAGCACTAGCATTTCACTTTCTAGCTATTGCAGGAAGCATAATCCCTAAAATTGTGGTCATGTTCCTTGAGAGGGGGAACTAAGCAGGTGGCTCATTTAATTCCAAAAGCTGACCCAAAGACCTAGGAAATATTATAAATACCATCAAATTGAGTAAGAGGCTCACTACATTCTATTTTCCAAGTGAATGAACTTTGTGACTGAAGCAAACTAAAAATTCAGGCACACAAGGAATTTGATGAGGGGATAGCTAAAGTGGAATTTGTTGAGTTAAGTCTAGTACTGAGTGCTAAGTTACAATAAGTTGATGTATGTGTTATTATCCAGTGATATTCATCCTAGTGGTTTAGTGAAAAGGGTTGGGGGTCCTAAGCAAGTAATTTTGGTTGCTTCAGGAGACGGTTGGGTGGAACAGTCTCCTTTGGGTGTCTGTCCCCCTTCTGCTATTTATCCAGGTTCTAAACTGATTATTATTATCTGTAATTAAATTCTCTAATTGTTGTTTATAAAGTATTTTTTTATAGAGTTTAAATGGTATCTCTCCGTAATATATTTTCTTTGTAAGAAAAACTGTAATTACTTTTCCATAATCTCATAATCAGTTATTGGCTTAAAATCAATCATTACAGTCATGGTTAGGATAAGCCATTAGTATAGAAACTGTATTTTTCCTTCTCATCACGATCTAGTTATAATACATCTAATTAGTAGTATTAAGTTTCTTTTTAGTCATTCTTATATACGTAAGTTATAGTTAGGGTTTAGTACTCAAGCAAGATCCATACAAATATTTATAAATACACAAAGACTATATATTAGAATTATTTACCCTTTTGTCTCTCTTGTTATAAAACCTGAAAATTAATAAGGTACTTATGAAGCCATTAACATCAACCTTAACTTATTACAAAACCTTTCAAAGAAAATTTATTGAGGTGACCATGACGAATATTGCCAAGGGAAAATCGACCGAGTGCTCTCTGGTCAAACCTTTTACCAATATTATACTTCAACAGAGAAATTCAAGATTTAGTTATAAGTAGCTCGCGTTCTTGTTATAAATCTACAACATTATAATATTATTTCCCATTAAAATAAATTATACAGTAAAACCCTAGCAACAATGTTTACAACCTAAGCATTAAGAGCAAACTGATAAATAACCAAGTGTAGAGATCGAATCTTGCTAAGGATTTCGATTAACTAGATCAAGGTTACTTTGAAAGGGTTTGATGGACAAATAAAAAGTTTTATTTGTCAATAAAAAAAAGAAATACCCAATCGATATTATCGACAGACCACAACTCTGATCGTAGGTTGAAGTTCGTTTAAGTATTATCATCTGTTAATGTTAAAAGCAACAGAAGTAATCACAACATCCTTATGGCTTATTATTAAGTATAAAAACAATATGATCCATCTAACAACTTGAATGAACATGGTAGTGGCTTCATGGCCTTTTTCAAAGGAAAAAACGAAATGGAGTGATGGCCTTCCAACCTCTCTCAAAGTAAAACGAAAAGCTAAGTAAAGGCCTCACGGCCGTAACAGTATTCATCACCAAACAACGCTACAGAAGTGCTAAATAAAACATGATATTACTTTAGCAAAATCCCTCATGGGTTTATTCGAATTATAAAAACCATTTCATGAACTAATAAACAATAATATTTCACTTAAACCATTATCAGTTTTGACACTAGCCCTATGACCATTTCCTCAAAAGAAAACATGACAGGGAAAATACCTCACAACCGCATTTTAGTTTTATAAAACAACAACAAAACTGTAAAATCAAACATGACTGAGTATATAAATCATGAAAGCCCTCAAAGGGTTCTTTTGAACAAAATAGATTATTTATATTTTCATAGTGACAATCATAGGATTGTTCTTAAAACTTAAAAACAAGAACAATAACTCTGCATTTGTTCATACAAAACTTTCATTTACACAGTCACCTCGACTCCATGTTCGAAGGGTTTTCCATTACAGTTTCAAATAAAAAGGGCCTCACGACTACCAAATAAACTTATCACTTTCATACCAAAAGACAATGCAGAGATGGAAATCCATAACATGCCATGAGAACTCAGGTTAAGCCATGGTGCTACAAGCCACAGAGACACAAAGGGCGAGGTAACAGGTCTTACCTGGACCACAAATCATTTTTAGCACAATGTCCAACCAGGATTTTGTTTGCAGAGAACCGTTCTGGAATGCCTCCTGCACATACAACCTACAGGTGTCAAACAATAATTTTATGAAAACTGATTTATGGCACAAGAAAATCATTAATACAAACACAAAGGAGGAGCTTACCCATCTTTGTAAATAAAAACTTAACCAAAACCATCCAACAAAGTCTACAAGTATGCAGGAAAGGAGGAAGGGTGTTGAGGGATAAACAATTCGGCTCCTCCACATTTGATACCATAGTTAATCTACATTGTAGTGCAGACAGAATCCCGACAAAAGCCCATAGAGAAAAAAACCAAAAAATTCATGAGACAAAGCTGCAAGGACAAGATTACCCTTCTCTCAAGGCACCATAAGCCCCTAGGATTTCGCACTATGTCAAATTGCCGCTAGGTGGTGCAATTAGAGCCTCCACATGGCCTACATGTGAAACCATTTAATTCATGACCTTTACACATCATTTCAACCTTCATTCATTTTCGAATAGTCAACCTTCATTCATTTTCGAATAGTCAACCTTCATTGAATTTTAGAGTTTTATGCACTTTTGTATGGTTCCACTGTGGAAATTGAACCCAAGTGATAGAACAATTGCACTCACAAAATTGATAATCAAACATGCAAATTTACACACAAAGGAGACTGAAATTGGAGCATAACACTAATCTGTATTGAATAAGTGTACAATATCCAACCTTATGAAATCATAGGCTGCTGAAATATATAATTACATGAGAGATTTGAATGCATAAGGATGCCATTCGAAATAGTCAAAAAGTAAGCTTACTAAATCTAGTCAAATCCCCCATAGGTGCATAAAGCAGTTTCCAAATCTACCTAGAGGCTCACGAATTGGCAAAGTCAAGTAGGAAAGAAAATAAGTGATGGAAAGACAACTCATACATGCTTTTATTAGGAGAAAAGAATGGAGGATGATGAGGGAAAAAACCAAGTGAACTAAACCTAGTCTTACTTTCCCTTTTGCCATAAATCTCAATGAAGCAGGCAACTTAGCAGAAAAAGCAGATATGCGCTAGGGAGGATTTGGAATAAAGAAGATATGCTAAATATAGATTCTAGGAGGTTTTCCAAGCGCTCCATGACTCATTTTTAGCAAGTTTGACTTTCAGGACATGTGGAAGACAACTTGCATAGAGTGGAATATTGAAAACTAGGAAAATAAGACAAAAACAGATTAATTAATGTCTAAGGTAGCTAACTATGGGTTGATTATTCTTACACCCCCCCTTAAGCCTGAATTTATGAGTAAATATCAGAAAAGTATAGGACCTAGCAACAAGGCTTAGTCACCATTTACATACTGCATGCCCATTTAACCAAGGAAAGAGGCAAAAACCCAGTGGGAAAATCCTCCCTTAAACATGGACAGTAAAACAAAATTTGAAAATCTTGTCATCAATCATGCTTCACAGCATGATCAACAATCCCCAGCAGTGATTTGAGATTGTTGAATGTCTTCTCACAAAAAAATTTGGTGAAGATGTATGCTACTTGTTCTGAAGATGCACAGAAGAGTAGGTGAATGGTGCCATCATGCACAAGCTGTCTGATGTAGTGCATATGGATCTCAATGTGTT
>LPNX010438288.1:47682-63703 GCA_001517045.1 Pseudotsuga menziesii
ATGCTCTGATTATCACAATAGATAATAGTTGAAAACTTTGATTCGAAGCCACACTCACCAAGTATCCCCTACAACCATAAACATTGAGTTACTGCATTTACAACTCCTCTGTACTCTGCTTCTGTAGATGAGAGTGCTATGGCACTCTGTTTCTTGCTTGACCAGCTGATTGGTCCTTCAGCAAGCATGAACACATATCCTGATGTTGACTTTTGATCTATGTTGTCACCTGCCCAATCACTATCAGTAAACTCAATCAAATCAAGATCAGATTTAGCTTTGTAGAATATCCCATGAGTTCTTGTTCCCTGAACAAAGTTAAGGATACTTTTGGCTGCTCTCCATGGATCTCATGAGGCTGATCCATGTATCTTGAGGCCACACTTACTGCATAAGAAATATTAGTTCGAGTGTGTGTAAGGTACAGAAAACACCCAATCAATTGCCTATACAGTGTATTATCTACCATAGGAGAAGAACCTGCTTCTTCAAGCTTAACTTCTGAAAGGAAGGGAGTCTTGCTTGGCTTGCAATATTTCATGTTGAACTTGTTCAGAAAATCTAAAGAATACTTGGACTGATGTAATTTTATTCCATGTTGGGATTGAGCAATTTCGAGACCCAAGAATTGGCTCAAAAACCCCAAATCAGTCATAGAAAAAGCATGGTTCATTGCATCCTTCAAGGAGGCAATTGATTTCTTTGAACTTCCTGTAATCAGAAGGTCATCCACATACAAGACAATAATCATCAAATAACCATGAATCAGCTTCAAATAAATATTAGGATCAGACTTGTATCGAACAAAACTCAATGACAACAAAAAGCAATCAATCTTGGCATACCAAGCCCTGGGGGCTTGCTTGAGCCCATACAATGATTTCTTTAACATGCACACAAAAGATGGATTAGACACAAACCCTTGAGGCTGCTGCATGTAAATCTCTTCAGTAAGATCTCCATTCAGGAAAGCACACTTCACATCCATGTGATGTACCTGCCACTGCTTCGAAGCTGCAATGGCTAAGGCTAGCCTGATGGAGTCCATCTTTGCAATTGGAGCAAAGGTTTCATTGTAGTCAATACCATGTACCTGTGAGTAGCTCTTGGCTACCAATATTTCCTTATATTTCAAAGGTGAACCATCAGCAGCAAACTTAGTTTTGAAAACCCAATTACATTGAACTAGCTTCCTCCCTGGGGGAAGATCAACCCGTTCCCAAGTGTTGTTCTTCTAGAGTGAGATGAATTCTTCTTTCATCTTTGTTTGCCATCTTGGATCATGTTATGCATATTCATATGTTTTTGGGTCTGGCTCAACCATCAGACAACACTTCTCTACAAACAAAGGGTCTTTCATACACAGGGCACTCTCAAACTGAGATCTAGTCCTCCTAGGATCACTAGGATTTCCAGCTAGTTCCCCAGCTGCATGAATGTTCTTTGCTTCCCATTTTGGTCTTGTAGGAATATCAGGATCTGCAATTAAATCATCATTATTAGACATACTAGAATCAACAAACTCATTTGTCTATTCACTTACATTCAATGGTTTTGGTGGTGAAGAAGACTCTCCCACTTCAACTGCTGCTAAAGGCTCTTCATGGAACTGAACACTCCTTTCAATGAAGGATTTGTTTGTGCTCAAATTGATCAGCTTGTACCCTTTTGAATCTTTATAGTACCCAAAAAATAGACACTATTTGCTTTGGGGCTACAAAGCCTTTTTCTTTTCAGTTGGAATTCTAACCCAAGCCTTTGAGCCAAAAATCCTGAAATGGGTCACATTTGGCTTGTGCCCACTCCAAGCTTTGAAAGGAGTCATACCATCAAGTTGTTTATGAGGCAGCCTATTCTGGCTATAGGATGCACATTTTATAGCCTCAACCCAAAACTTTGGTGGCAAAGTCTTAGCCTCCATCATACAGGTTGCCATCTCCTTCAGTGATCTGTTCTTTCTCTCAGCAACACCATTTTGCTGTGGTGGGTAAGGGATTGAATGTTGCATCTGAATACCTGCATATTCACAATATTGAATGAACTTATACTTGACATACTCACCACCATTGTCAGATCTAAGGATCTTGAGTCTCCTCCCATACTAGTTTTCAACCAAAGCCTTGAAGACTTTGAAGAGGCCAAAAACTTTAGACTTATGCTTCAGGAAATAAAACCAACAATACCTAGAAAAGTCATCTATGAAGGTCAATGCATATTTGGCTTGACTCATTGACATATGAGGAAATGGACCAGAAACGTCACTGTGGATCAACTCAAGAGGTGCAGAGGTTCTCTCATGACTAGCTCTCTCAAATTTATGCTCTAGGTGTTTTCCTAGGATACAACCTTGATAGACTCCCCTGGAAAATTTAATCTTTGGTAACCCTATGACCATTTCTTTTTCACTTAGATCAGAAATATACTTATAGTTAAGATGGCCAAATATTTCATGCCAAAGCTTGCTTTCCTCATTAGCATGAATCAGAAGAGCAGAGGGGTTTGAGTAGGGTAGAAAATGTGAAACATGTATACCTTCAAAGTGTGATCTACAACTCCTTTTGCAATGACTTTCCCATTTGAGATCTCTGTGATCTCAACATCATCGGGGGAGAATATGACCTTCTTTGGATACCCTGTGTGAGTCATCTGATACACTGACAAGAGGTTAGAGGAAAGACCTGGAACATACAATACATTACTGAACTTACCATGGTCAAGATCAATCCTTCCTTTCCCCAAATTGTCAGTGAGAGAGTCATCTCCCAACACTATTGGTGGACCTTTCAAAATGTCAAGAGAGGCGAATACCTCCTTGGTCGAAACCATATGTCTTGAAGCTCCAGAGTCTATGATGAAGCTAGGTGAGTTTGATGTGCCAGCAACCAATGCATGTACTCTCTCTCTATCCTGTGAATGTGATCCTCCTTCTCTCTTCTTTGAGAAGTTAGGAAGAGAGATGTTATTCTTCTCCAGGAGTTGGGTCAACATGTCAATTTTCTTCTTCATGTAGGAGATTTCAGGATGATAGCCCTTACTGCAGTATGCGCACTTGCTCATTTCTCCTTTGTTCTTCTTCTTCTAGAAGTTCTTCTTGGAGCCTTGGGGATCCTCTTGAGACTTGATCTTGTCTCTCTTTTGCTCAAGTGGCTTCTTATCCTTCTTCTTTCCTTTTGAATCCACCCTCGAATCTCCAACAACCAAAGCTTAGTCTTTGGAAGGTTTGATGGTGCCCATCATCACCAGTTTATCTTGTTCTTGTGTGAGGGATTCCATGAACTCTGCAAGATTAGGCATCTTCCAAGCTCGAGTTGTCAACTTGGTGGAATGGAAGGTCAAAACAAACACTGAATAGTCATGGCCAAGCTTCGAGAGTATGGCAAAAAATAGTTGCTCTTCCTTATTTTCAATTCCACACTGTTTTAGCTGCAAAACAAGGGCTTTAAACTTGGAAAAGTAGAGTTGCAGGGATTCGAAGCTGCTGGGACTCAAAGAGATCAATTAATTCTTGATTTGATGTCCTCTCATATCATCTATCTTACCAAAAATCTCTACAAGATTATCCCACACTTCATTAGGTGATGTCAATCCATTAAGATGGAAAAGGAGGTCTCTAGATATGCTCAGACACAGAAGGCCATAAGCCTCATCCCTCCTGTTGCGCCATTTAATTTTCTCTGCAGCTGCATTGGGCTCTGCCTCAGTTGCCATAGTTTCCCTGTAGATACCTTTCGATCTCAACAGTATCTCCATCTATGCTTTCCATTCAAAGAAATTAAATGGATTCAAGATGATCTTCTGATATTGATCCATAGCTCTGAACTGTGCCCTTCAACCAGCAGAATGTGCTCCCAGTCAATATGTCGAACCTGCAATAGCAATATGGAAGGAGATAAATCGATCTACAAAAGCTATGATACCATGTGGAAATTGAACCCAAGTGATAGAACAATTGCACTCACAAAATTGCTAATCAAACATGCAAATTTACACACAAAGGAGACTGAAATTGTAGCATAACACTAATCTGTAGTGAATAAGTGTACAATAGCCAACCTTATGAATCCATAGGCTGCTACAATATATAATTATATGAGAGATTCAAATGCATAAGGATGCCATTCGAGATAGTCAAAAAGTAGGCTTACTAAATCTAGTCAAATCCCCCATAGGTGCATAAAGTAGTTTCCAATTCTACCTAGAAGCTCACGAATTGGCAAAGTCAAGTAGGAAGGATAATAAGTGATGGAAATACAACTCATACATGCTTTTATTAGGAGAAAATAATGGAGGATGATGAGGGCAAAAATCAAGTCAACTACACCTAGTCTTACTTTCCCTTTTGCCATAAATCTCAATAAAGCAGACAACTTAGCAGAAAAAATAGATATGCGCTAGGGAGGATCTGGAATAAAGTAGATATGCTAAATATGGATTCCAAGAGGTTTCCCAAGTGCTCCATGACTCAGTTTTAGCAAGTTTGACTTCCAAGACATGTGGAAGACAACTTGCATAGAGTGGAATATTGGAAACCAGGAAAATAAGACAAAAATAGATTAATTAATGTCTAAGGTAGCTAACTATGGGTTGATTATTCTAACATCCACGTGATGCCAATTTGATAAGGTTTTTTACGAAATATGGTTCATGGCATAACATATAATATGGCTTGGTGGAATTTGTATGAAGTTTCGATTTATGACTTTTAGACTACCAACTTTATTCTACAAAACGTTTCATGGATTCTTATGTTGTTGAACCTCTATTTTAGGCAATCTAGCACGATCTAGGATATGCTCAATACCTAATTCTTGGTCTAAAATCTCACTGTAAGTTATTTAAAACATTTGCATTTGTTGCATTAAGTCTCACACGAAGCATAGTTTTTGACTTCAGAGGTCTTGATGTTTTTGAAATATCTCTTCATTGTTTCCTCCATTAAAGGTAGTACTCATTTTCCAATTCTTTCTCTTCGCTGGGGACTTTCAACTCTTCGCTCACTTTCTGGTTTGTCCTCTGTTTCTTTAAAACCTTTGGGCTTGATGTTCTGAGTGATGCACTATTCAGATTGCCATGAGTTGATCTTTCACTCATCTCCAACTCTTCATTTCGCTCAAACATAGCAACTTCCCATTCCACTCCAGCCTTCCTATAATCATCCAAACAACTATCTTCATTAGTTTGACGATCGCCCCATCATATCAATGTTGAAATCGAATGCCAGAAATCAGATCTTCCTTTGGCTGTGAATAGCTTTGATGCTAAGTGACACAAATATGATTACAGATCAGTCCATTTTATTGCATGCCTTGGAAACTTAAGAGAAATCGTATTATATGATATCAAGGAGTTTCAAAAAAAATGGAATAGTTCTTATGCATAATATGTCTTCTATCGATCCTTTTGGTGAAATAAGGATTATATAAACTCATAATATAGTCTTAAGAGAAATAGTACGGATATGATATTACAGAGTAGTTCTTTATGCATAAAATTTCTTTTGGCGATCATTTTTTTCATGAAATGAAGATTATATGAACTTATAATGTAGTCTTAAGAGTAATAAATATGGATATTATCGTGATATTCCAACCCTAAAGTATAAATGGTGGAAAATTTCAATTCTCCTAAATTCTTGGGATTTGGTTAAGAAATAAGAAAGATGAGTAATGTGATTTATACCAAATGCATATGTTAATATAACACTAGATAAGCATATATTGTGATATACGATAAGAGTTTGTGAGTATCTCCTTCTTGTGTTATAGTTGATAACAAATGATATGGCAGTTTGCGTTATAGTTTATAACAAATGACCATGATATGGCAGTTTGGCAATAGATTGGAATTATTGAATAGTATTATAAAATATGGCCTTAAGTATGGCATGGCTCCACTGGGTAACATTTGTTTGATATACTTTGTTAAAGTTTGGATATGGTATCACATACAAATATGGTGCTATGATAGGTTATATCTATATCTATATATATATAAGTGTTCCCTTGTATAAAGGTTTTCTTTTCTTTACAAATGTACAATTTTTGTATGCCTTATATGTCCATTATAATTGAGTTTTATATATATACTTCTGTAATTCATTTATAATCTAAGATTAAAGTAAAGGTTAAATATTATGATACTTCCAAGGGAATGAAAGTAATTGGATTAAAATAATTTAAAGGAAAATAGAACGGACTTGGGGTTAGAAGGAAGAGCGAGTCTCAATATCTTCTTTTGAATAGAAAATAGGTTGTATAGATTTAAGGGTAATATTGGTGATAAAGGTTTAATTAAAAGAACCCTTTGGTAGGATTTTTATAATATATTTAGTTGAAAAACTATAATATGGTGATGAGAGAACTGTGGTAACATTGTATTAAGATCATGAAGGGATGTGTTTTTCTTCACATGTTTTATTTTAAGGAGAGACAGTCAAGAAGCTTTGTAAGTTTTGTAGTTTGGAATAAGTAATAGTGGAAAGGTTCTCCATGAAATTGGAAGGCCCTACAAAGAGGGCAATTGGTAATTTGAAAGTATCTCTATGTGAAAGAGATTTGAGGTAAGGAAAGATGGCACTAGATGTGCCACAACATTGTAAGTCTTTCTCTTCGATAAAGCAAGATAAAGACTAATGTAATTTTTGTGTGGACGTAGCCTCATGGATGGGGTGAACCACGTATACTGATGTCTCACTTTTGTTTTGTGATTTATGTTTGTATATACTTATTTTCAGAATGGTGTTTAATGTATGATGCAAAATAAATGATTTATGATACATTTTATATATTGGTATAATGGGTTATGAAACACATTTGCAAGCATACAGTTTAAAAGTATATTTTTTGTAGAAAGGCTGCTTGGATATCTAAATGATCCAATACCTCTTGTTTGACATTTTGAGTTCAATATAAGGAACTAGCATATTGATGTAAAGGTAAGTGATTAATGATTTGTAATATTTTACTACCATGGTATTAGATTTGGGTAAAGAGCTATTATTTTTTACAACTATGTGAGTTCACACTCTCAAGAGATTAACATGGTTGACTTGTTGATTATAGTAAAAGTGAAAAATTTACCCCATTTTCTAAGAATTTACATTGAGGAAATTTGGGTTCGTTACAAATGGTATCAGATCTCAAATTGCAACACTTGGGCCTTTATGGGTGGAACGCAAATCAAAAGGTACAAGTTGGATGAAATGATGATTAGGTGGTTACAGATAACATAAAACAATAAGGTAAATATCGGGGAAGTCTTTCCCTCTCGTACTACAAGTCATTGGTATTCTAAGGGATGAACTGTAAGTATATAACTTATCTGTGTTGAAGTCACTAATGTGACCATTAGAATGTCGATTAAAGAAAGTAGAAAATAAAATAATTATTTATTTCATATGTCTTTCCCCTTGTCATGATGAATGCACGATAAAATTTGAAATTCATTTAGTAAGAGATGCAATGATGAAGGCGAACTAACCTTGCAGCTTTTTCCTGATAGGAAGTAAATGAGGGTGCAAAGTTCCTTCGAGAAACTTATGGATCATACGAGGATTACGCTCGAACAAGAGTGACTAGTTGGTCATCTAAAACAAGATAAGTACCCTTTTCTGGTTTTGAGTATAAACATGATTCTTATAAAGATAAATTTGGTTAAGGCCTTAGAATATCGTTAAATGCATAGTGTATAGATCCATTACTATATAGTGTTGTGGACTACTAGATACTATGTTATCCTTTGGGAATTTGAGAGCAATAATTTAGATGTCAATTAAACTAATACAAAGAAAACCCTAAGTAGAAGGATCTAGACATTATACCCACGACAAACTTTGTAAAAAAATATTAAATAGGACAACCATTCTTCGTTAGTCATATGACCTATCTCTTGTATCCCAGGTACCCACATGAGAACCCACGACAATTTTGAGGTGTCATATTATTTAGGGAAACTTTGTGTCATTAGAAAAATGCATTTTTTCATAATACATGTTTATTAAATTAGTAGGAAAAGCATGGTGTTAATAATGTATATTTATCGGAGACATGAAACATTGATTAATAGGAATTGCAGTTACAATTTCAAAGTGTCCTTAATGTTTTATGAAGCATCTCCTTAACCTTAAATGCTAAGTGATAACACTTCCTTAGTCAGATGTGATTAAAAATGTTGATTGAAAACATAGTAAAAGATCTTGTTAGAAGCACTCATTGTATGTATAGACAAGCATTGAAAAGTTAGGACAGTAGATGGATGACTACTTAATATTTAGTTTGAAGAAAATATTGATCCATTTTGTTGTATGTTATTTGTAAAGGATTAAAGGTGTTGTAAAAATAAGTGACCAAATAGAAAATATATGGAATTGATTATTAGAGTTAAAACCACTTATGGGTAAGTGGCAAGTTTAGTCTTATTAACTTGGTATGGGTATATGATTATATGAAAAGCTAAGAGAAAGTATCCTATGACAAAAAATTTCACCTTATGACTATGATATGGAATGTTGCTCTAACAAATGGTTTTGGATACACTTAGTATTTTCTATGACATTACGAAAAACGAGAACATTGGAATTGTTCATTGTTGTAGTTGAGTTTTAGCAAAGGAAGCTCACTCGAAAAGTTGGGTAACGATGATAGAGGTATGTACTTTTTCGATTGTACATATACAAATCAAATAGAATAAATATCCATCATGTATAAAGCGCACAGGTATTAATACTAATATTACATCATCGTTATGCATGAATGGGGTGATTCAAATCATTATATTTCACTTATGAATTTTAATTAGTCAAGAAATTGATTGCTTATGCCTATTGAATAAAGATACCATATATTGAAATTGTTTATCGATGGGAACCGTTACATGAAATATTAATTGTTATACAATTTGATATTGTCACTAACTATTCATGGCGAAGTGCAGGAATCACGAACTTGGTTATGGCAATAATATAGAGAGCCATGATGGGAACCAAAGTTCCATGACTGCAAGCAATCAAATGACATGAGAGACATTTGGCACATGTGAAACGAAAAAGAAGAATGTACAGGAGTTACATGTTTCCCCTTGGCCATATAAGCACCAGTATGCATCCTAGGGATGCCTAGGTGTAATACATATGGTTAGATTTCTTTCCACACAAATTTATGTTGTAAGAGACTGCCATGTGAATAGGGGCTCCGTGAAGAACCTTCGGGTTTCATGGTGTTTGGAAAGGAAGTACTTGAGCTTGGTAAAGCACCTGAATAACACAGGTAGGAGATATGCCCGAGAAGGGGGTATCATCCTCATGTTGGGTAGCTTGGATTAGTACTTGGAGTACTGTTGGTACTGTGTTTGTTTGGATGGAAGGCATCGAAGAGGAACCAGAAGGAATTTTAACAATACTTGCAAAAGTATATGTGTTTCTGTCCTATGAGGTAATGTGCTTATCTATCGATAAATAGAGTAAACATGAATACTTGGACCATTGTAAATGTTATGAATACTCAAGTAGGAAAATTTCCCTCAAGGGCAAGGGTGAATTGTACATTTTAAAAGATTACTCTTGAAAGCATGTGAAATAGATGATGCTAACCTATGATTGATATATATATGTCTATGTCAAATTGAGGACTAGTTAAAGCATCCAAGTACCGGAGGTAAAATCCGTCCTTCAAAAGATAAGTAAATTTGAATTTCTTATGACTTCCTATGATGGGAATATTGTATTAGGCCTTCTTATGAGGATAAAAGCACAAACAAAAGGTTAAAATATGTTTCAGGAATTGCAAAGGTTGTGTTGGGGAAAAGATTTGTTTTTTATGTTCTAAGTGGTATTATGAATTAATGACATGTTTATTGAATAAATTTTGGAAGGCCTGGTATTGTTGCACAAAAGTGAAGGTTATGAAGGATAAATATCTTGCGGGAATTGTGAAAGATTGAAGATCAAAGAAAAAGCTAAAAGACATCGCAAAGGATGCGGAATCAAGCAAAAGGGAAATTAACATAAAAATTTGGTCGAATATGTAACACCGAGGACGATGTTAATTCTAAGGGGGAAACTATGTAACATCCACTCAAAACACGACCGCAAAACTTGAAGCATAAGTAATTATCAAGACCATGGCGTAGTTAAAAGAATGGCTAAAGGAACTACGAGTTAACTAGTTACACTGGTCAAAATCTTCAACATATTTTGTTATGATAAAGGAAAATCACACCTTGTTAATTGATTAAACACCTTGATTTAAGCTAGGTGGTTGGTTTAAAGATATATGTATATAAATATATATATGAAGGGCATAATTCTAATATCGTAATTTATAATGATATATATATATACATGATTGATTTATTTGGGAAGATGAGTGGAGAAAACCTTTTGATGGGACCCTCATTATGATTTCGATGATTACTAATCATTTACATACAATCTGGCCCAGTGGCATTAAAACCAAAAGGGATATTTCCTCCAACAAGGAGCAAATCCTACCTTTTGTGGGAGGTTGTTAATTAATTGAGTCGCGACCTCTATTTAAGGAGAGGAGGGCGCTAACGAAAGGAAAATAAAGATTGAATGGGAATATTTGGTTGTTACGAATCTTTACAAGTGGCAACATGTTTTTTTATTGCTATAATGGAATACGCGAGAGGAGAAGTTTCGTTTCCTTTTGGCCTAATACGAAGCTTATAACATAGAGAGCATGACGACCTCTGGAGGAGGGGCAGCCTAGTCATCCTTCGTTTAGTTATGGCGTTTCTTATGGAGTTTAGCGGTTTCAATATGTTGGGTGTCAAAAGGCGCCTTAATATGCATGCCCAAATCGCCCACAGGACGATACTCTCCCCATATGAGAGGAATAAACTACCATGGAACTTATTGGATATCAGATCGAAATGGCTGGGATGCATTGGCCTCTACGATCTGGAATGTAAGTGAACTTAACTGCCTGCGATTGGAACGATACTGCATAGTTCTGATTCGAAATAGTTATCTTTGATGAATCTGATTTTTTTTTATGCTTGTATTATATATACTGGGTTTGCAATAGCGTACTTTTGGCTGTTTACTTATTTTATTTGTCAATACATTGCCAAAATCGGGACCTGCTTTGGTTGTCGACATTTTATTTTGTTCTGGAAACTTGATTTTCTTCTTGACATCGATTTTGTCCCCCATTACCAACGATTTGGTATTTTATTTGAATTAGATCTTCATGTCATGTTAGTGCTTCTGCAAGTGGGCATACTGTGCTTTGAACTCTGTGTTTTCTGCTTTTAGAGTACCAACTTGCTTCTGCAAAATGTTTCACGGATTCTTACGCTGTTGGACCTCTAATTTAGGCAATCTAGCACGATCTAGGCTATGCTTAATACCTAATTCTTGGTATAAAATCTCATTGTAAGCGATTTAAAACATTTTCATTTGTTGCATTAAGTCTCACACGAAGCATAAGTTTTTTACTTCGAAGGTATTGATGTTTTTGAAATATCTGTTCATTGTTTCCTCCATCAAAGGTAATACTCATTTTTTAGTTCTTTCTCTTCGCTGGGGACTTTCAACTCTTTACTCACTTTCTGGTTTGTCCTCTGTTTCTTTGAAACCTTTGGGCCTGATGTTCTTACTGATGCCCTATTCAGATTACCATGAGTGTATCTTTCACTCGTCTCCAACTCTTCATTTCGCTCAAATATTGCAACTTCCCGTTCCACTTCGACCTTCCTGTAATCATCCAAGCAATTATCTTCATTAGTTTAACGATCGCCCCATCATATCAATGTTGAAATCGAATGCCCGAAATCGGATCTTCCTTTGAAATCGATGCGCTTAGATGCTAAGTGACGAATCTAATTACAGATCAGTCTATTATATTGCATGCCTTGGAAACTTAAGCGAAATCATATTGATATGATATCATGGAGTTTCAAAAAAATGGAATAGTTCTTATGCATAAGATCTCTTTTATCGATCCTTTTGGTGAAATAAGGATTATATAAATTCATAATATAGTCTTAAGAGAAATAGTATGGATATGATACTAAGGAGTAGTTCTTTATGCATAAAACTTCTTTTGGCGATCCTTTTTAGTGAAATAAATATATATGGACTTATAATGTAGTCTCAAGAGTAATAAATATGGATATTATCGTGATACTCCAACCCTAAAGTATAAATGGTGTAAAATTTATATTCTCCTAAACTCTTTGGATTTGGTTAAGAAATAATAAAGATCGGTACTGTCATTTGTACCAAATCCATATGTTAACATAACATATGGATAAGTATATATTGTGATATACGATAAGAGTTTGTGAATATCCCCTTCTTGCGTTATAGTTTATAACAAATGATATGGCAGTTTGCGTTATAGTTTATAACAAATGATATGGCAATCTGGCAATCGATTGGAATTATGTATTGTAAAATATGGCCTTTAAGTATGGCAAGGCTCCACTTGGTAACATTAACATTTGTTTGATATACTTTTTTAAAGTTTGGATATGGTATCCACGTATGAATATGGTGATATGATAAGTTATATCCTATATATATATTTGTATAAGTGTTCCCTTGTAGACAGGTTTTCCCTTTCTTTACAAATGTACAATTTTTGTATGTCTCATATGTCCATTATAATTGAGTTATATATATATATATACGTTTGTAATGCATTTATAAGAAGATTAAAATAAAGGTTAAGTAATATGATACTTCCAAGGAAATGAAAGTAATTGGATTAAAAGAATTGATAGGAAAATAGAACGAACTTGGAGGTTAGAAGGAAGAGTTAGTCTCAATATGTTTTTTTTAATAGAAAATAGGTTGTGTATATTTATGGGTAATCTTGGTGATAAGAGTTTAATTAAAAGAACCCTTTGATAGGAGTTTTATAATATATTTAGTTTAAGAACTATAATATGGTGATGAGAGTTGTGGTAACATTGTATTAAGATCATGAAGGGATGTGTTTTTCTTCACATGTTTTATTTTAAGGATATACAGTTGAAGCTTTGTAAGTTTTGTAGTTTGGAATAACTAATAATGGAAAGGTTCTCCATGAAACTAGAAGGCCCTATAAAGAGGGCAATTGGTAATTTGAAAGTATCTCTCTTTGAAAGAGATTTGAGGTAAGGAAAGATGGCAATGGATGTGTCACAACATTGTAAGTCTTTCTCTTCGATAAAGCAATATAAACACTAACATTTTTTTGTGGATGTAGCCTCATGGATGGGGTGAACCACATATACTGATGTCTCACCTTTGTTTTGTGCTTTATGTTTGTATATACTTATTTTCAGAATGGTGTTTAATGTATGATGCAAAATAAATGATTTATGCTACATTTTCTATATTGGTACAATGGGTTATGAAACACATTTGTAAGAATACAGTTTAAAAATATATTTTCTATAGAAAGGCTACTTGGATAGCTAAATGATCCAATACGTCTTGTTTGACATTTTGAGTTCAAGATAAGGAATTGGCATATTGATGTAAAGGTAAGTGATTAATGATTTGTAAGATTTTACTACCATGGTTTTAGATTTGGGTAAAGAGCTATTAGTTTTTACAACTATGTGAGTTCACACTCTCTAGAGATTAACATGTTGACTTGTTGATTATAGTAAAAGCAAAAAATAAACCCATTTTCTAAGAATTTACATTGAGGAAATTTGGGTTCGTTACAAATGGTATCAGAGCTCCAGTTGCAACACTTGGGCCTTTATGGGTGGAACACAAATGAGAAGGTACAAGTTGGATGAAATGCTAATTAGGTGGTTATAAATAATAGAAAACAATAAGGTAAATATCAGGGAAGACTTACCCTCTCGTACTACGAGTCATTGGTATTCTGAGGGATGAACTGTAAGTATATAACTAATCTGTGTTGAACTCACTAATGTGACCATTAGAATGTAGATTAAAGAAAGTATAAAATAAAATAATTATTTATTTCATATATGTCTTTCCCCGTGTCATGATGAATGCACGATAAAATTTGAAATTCATTTAGTAGGAGATGCAATGATGAAGGCGAACTAACCTTGCAGCTTTTGCGTGATAGAAAGTAAATGAGGGTGCAAAGTATTTTCGAGAAACCTATGGATGGACAAGGATTACACTCGAACTAGAGTGACCAGTTGGTCATCTAAAATAAGACAAGTACCCTTTTCTAGTTTTGAGTATAAACATGATTCTTATAAATATAAATTTGGTTAAGGCCTTGGAATATCGTTAAATGCATAGTGCATAGATTCATTACAATATAGTGTTGTCGACTACTAGATACTATGTTATCCTTTGGGAATTAAAGAGAAATAATTTAGACGCCAATTAAACTATTGCAAGGAAAACCCTAAGCAGAAGGATCTAGATGTTAGGGCCCACGACAAACTTTGTAAAAAAATATTAAATAGGACAACCATTCTTTGTTAATCATATGATTTGCCTCGTGTATCCCAAGTACCCGCATGAGAACCTGCGACAATTTTGAGGTGTCATATTAAAGGGAAATTGTGTCATTAAAAAAATGCATTTTGTCACAATACATATTTATTACATTAGTAGGAAAAGCATGGTGTTAATAATGTATATTTGCTGGAGACATTAAACATTGATTAATAGGAATTGCAATTACAATTTCAAAGTGTCCTTAATGTTTTATGAAGAGTCTCCTTAACTTGAAATGCTAAGTAATAACAGTTCCTTTGTGAGATGTGATTAAAAATGTTGATTGAAAACATAGTAAAAGATCTTGTTAGAAGCACTCACTGTATGTATAGATAAGCATTGAAAAGTCAAGACAATAGATGGATGACTACTTAATATTTAGTCTGAAGAAAATATTGACCCATTTTGTTGTATGTTATTGGTAAAGGATTAAAGGTATTGTAAAAATAAGTGACCAAATAGAACATATATGGAATTGATTATTAGAGTTAAAACCACTTATGGGTAAGTGGTGAGTTTGGTCTTATTAACTTAGTATAGGTATATGATTATACGAAAAGCTAACAAAAAATATCCTACAACAAAAAAAATTCACCTTGTGACTATATTTATAATAAGATTTTATTTTATTAATTAAATAAAGAATAAATTAAGATTTATACAAACATATTATATTACATGATATATTAGAATATAAATTATTAGTTTTTTTAAAAATCAATTACATTAAAACTACACATTATTTTAATTATATATCTTATTAAAATAAAAAATAACATTATCATATAAATTAGTATCAAAAAAATATAATAATTAAAAAAAAAATTAAAAACATTAAAATAAATTGAATTTAATTATATTAATTAAAAACATTATATTAAAATAATAAAAATATAAATGGATGAAATAAAAAATGGTTTACATTTAAAACAATTATGAAATAAAAATATTAATCACATTTAAAACAGTTATGAAATAAAAATATTAATTACATTTAAAACAATTATGAAAAAAAAATCAAACACATTTAAAATAGTTATAAAATTTAAAATTAATCATATTTCAAATATGTAGAATAATTGTAAAATAAAAATACATATTTATAATATATATCATTTATTTATTGAAATAAAAAATGATAATATATAAAGGTGAGTGTACAAAGTTGAGGGACCTTTTAGATGCAATGGTAGAGTGAAGTCAATCACTATTGATTCATAAAATAGAAATCATCCCAACCAATCTCGACACTGCCAAGCCTAGTCCCAAGGTTGCCAACATGCATGCCAATTAGGATAGTATACAAAAACGCGCTCATGTTTTACCTTGCAAAAACATGCTCTCGTTTTGATTCAATAAAACGCACTCCTGTTTTGCTTCAATAAAATGCGCAAAACGGGGGATCCTTAGTGGTAAGGCAAGACATATGGATGTGTGTGTGTGTGAGAGAGAGATAAGATAGAGTGGAGGGAGGGGGTCCTTAGTGGGATGGGGTGACCTTGGATGTGTGTGTGTGTGTGAGAGAGAGAAAAAGGAAAAGGTGTGTTAGGATTTTAAGAGTGGAGGGGGGGGGGA
>LPNX010438288.1:68426-140926 GCA_001517045.1 Pseudotsuga menziesii
GGGGGAGGGGACATAAAATAATAAAAGTATTGGTATAATTGATAAAACAAGCACTCATTGTAGTATTTAAAAATGGGTGCGTGTTTTACTTCAATAAAACGTGCTCTTGTTTTGCTTCACTAAAACGTGCTCCGGTTTTGTTTAAATTCAAAAATGTATTCCCTCCAAATGATAAGGTCGAGCCTCCACCCATGCTTGCATGACATTCTTATGCCTATGTGTCTTCTTCGAAAGTTGCTTCGGATTCAACATTCCTATGCCTTGGAGTATGATAAACCATGGCTAATTCAGCATTATATCCAACTTTTCAATATGCTCATGTTTAGTCATTGGTTACAGTATGCTGCACACCTCCATTTTTTATGAAATTTTAGAAACAGATATGTTTTTTTTTCATATTCCAAATATGTAAATTTTAACAAGAATACATAATTTTTTCTATTTTTTTCTTATTTATCTTCTGTCATCTCTTCTCAACTCAAAAAACACATTGTTAGTGTTTCATCCATATCTCTTTTGTTTCTCAACCATTTAAAAAAAAATTGTATGGTGCACTAAAAAACACTGACCTCTACATGCTATAAAAAACCCATTTCCAAATAATTGCATTAAGACATTCAAACAATGCACCCACAATTAAACCGTTTTCAAGGTTTGATCTCTTAGATAATTAAAAAATAAATAAATAATTTATTTTTATTATTGGAAAAATAGCCGTGCACTAATACTGTATGTTCTCTATATGTATACCAGTTTTCGTAAGTTTATTCCATCATTTAGTCACTCAAAGGCTGCACACAAAAACATATACCTTATAATTTGTCCCAAAAATAAAAAAGTGTATGTTAAAAAATATCTAACTTTATATAGTTAAGAACGTTTACAATAGAAAAAAATTATTTATTTGGAAACATCATTCAATTTCCTACATTTCTTGTCTTTTACTCATCGCAAGATTCAATGTGTAAGTGTCTCAAAATATCCATGTAAGTTGATGGATATCTGTTTTTTCAGTTTTCTATTGTATCTAACGTGTCAAAAGAGACCCTCATCAGCTTGCACATACCCATAAAATAAAATATTTTATTTCAACCAATCATGTTAACTTAAGTTATTTTTATTTTTTCAAGTTTTTATTATTTTCAATCAATTTTAAATATAACAAATTACATAATTTTAAGAAAAAAAATCACTTTTAAAAATATAAAAATAATTATTATAAAATAAAAAATACATATATTAGGTAAAATATTTCATTTCTACAAATCATATTACTTTAAAACATCTTTATTTCTTGTTTTTTTATCATTTTGGATAAATTATTCAATTAACTTTAAATATTCAATCAATTTTAATTATAACAAATTACATAAATTTATGTTTAAAATATGTACAATTAGTATACACAACACAAAACAACACATACACAATACAATATAATAAAACACAAACACATAATTTAAATTTTTTAATTTTATATCATAAGCTTTTAAAATGTAATGTGTATCATAGAATTGACATTAAAATGTAATGTGTCATATAATTGATTTAGAGTAATACAATTTTTTTGCAAATGTAAAGTTTATGATAAAATAATTTAGAGTAATACAAAATGTTGTAAATGTAAGTTTTATGATAAATTGATATTATATAAAATAATAAAAAAATGTTGTGAATGAAATGTTTATGAAAATTAAAAAAAAACAAAATAAAAATCTAAATTATTTTATTTAAATAAAAAATAATTTTATATAAATAAAATATTTCATTCCAAATAATAAAATTGATTTGATATAAAGTAATAGAAAAATGTTGGCAATATAATGTTTTTGACAAATTGTTTTTATTTAATTAATGAAACAAATTATAAATTAATAATCATAAATTATATAAACATATTAAATGATGCATTAAATATAAATTATTGTAAATATGTGTTTTTTAATTAGTTTTTTTATTACATTATAAATTTAAAATTATACTAAATATCCAAATTCTTTAAAATTACAACACATTAAATAAAAAAAATAAAAATAAAAAACTAACAAAATAAAAGATAAAAATCTAAATTATTTTATTGAAATAAAAAATGATAATATATAAATAGAATATTTCATTTCAACCAATCATATTAATTTAAATCATTTTTAATTCTTCAAGATTTTATTATTTTCAATCAAGTTTAAATATAACAAATTACATAATTTTAAGAAATAAAAAATTATCCACTCATAAAAATATAAAAAATAATTATTATGAAATAAAAAAAATATTTCATTTTAACAAAATCATGTTAATTTAAAATAGTTTTTTTATTGACATTTATCAATTATATTTAAATATTCAATCGATTTTAATTACAACTAATTACAATAACATTTTTTTTAGGAATACAAATTCCAAGGCACGATATGCGATGATGCAGAACGTACTTCTTAGTCGTTTTTTTGGGATTTCTCGATTTTTTAGATTTTCCAACCTGTCCTTTTGGTCGTTGATTTCTTGCTGATTAGATTGTACCCTCTGAGTAATTTCTTATGCCAGATTGGATGATTGTCATTACTCGTGATCTACAGGATCGCATCTAACCTCTGATCTTGGGATTTGGTTTTTTAACTCTGCTTTCTTCAAGTGTGACACGTTTTCTTAGTTCTCCTAGATGACGTTAAGAGCATTAAAGCACATGGCCAGAACCGCGCCATCTGTTCGTGAAGGAATTAAGTTGCCCTGGAGAAAGAACGTTGGGTTAAGTACTCTGGTTCCACTTGATGGTTCTGTTTTGTCGCTTGCAAAGGATGTTGGAGTGGGAGGGATTAATTCGTCGATTGGTGTTGCCATGCAACCTGATCTCACTTTACCTGTGACTGATCATTTTCATGGTCTTTTGGACTATTCTTCTCTGGTTTTATCTAGGTCCTTGTCTTCCTAGTCGGGAAAGGGCCCTATGGAGACTTCGGTGCCCGCTGAGGATTTGACGTTGAAAGATGAACAGGTTTTACATGAATCAAGGTTTAAGGGAGGTTTTAAGGGTGTGATTTCTTGCATTTTACCTAGTAATGAATGTGTCTCTCCAGAGGTTGTTAAGCGAATAAAGCGGCTTGGGAAAATTGTTGAGAAAGGCAAATCTGCGATGATGGTTGTCGAAGAGGATGTCAGTCTGAATGACATTATTTTGACTAACACCACTACTCTGGTGGGCAGATTTGGCGAATGGAAGATTAGTGCTGATGGTGTTAAAATCTGGGTTGCTGGTGTATGGAACGACCATATTATTATTTGCTCGGATGTTTTCATCCTGTCGCGCAGGTGGATCGCTTTCAAGTTCCATTCTAAAGCTGATGCAGCCATTATTCTCGCTGGTTTCTAGAGATGGTAGAACTCAGCTCTGTTACTGAAGAGATGGTCGTCGTTATTCAACCCAAGGGTGGAAAGGTATGATCTGATTCCCATCTGGGTTAAACTCTTGAACTTGCCTTTTGAATTTTGGTCCGCCAAATTCTTCAATCTGATAGGCAATACCTTAGGTACATTCCTGGAAGCTGACCTCTCTTTTCTTGACTCGGGTATTTGTTGTCTGGGTAAAGTGTTGGTCCTTCTTGATCTTAGGAATGGATTGGCGGAGGATATCTTGATTAAAAAGGGGGATTTTGAGTTTCTTCAGCCTTTAGATTATCTTGGCATTCCTTTTCGCTGTAATAGATGTCATAACTATGGCCATTGAATACCTAAATGCCCTTTACCTTTTTCTAAAGTTGGTAATTCTGCCTCTGCTCCAAAATCCAAATCCTTTTGGAGGATGAAGAACCCTGTTGTTTTGGATTCTGATAAATCTGTCTCGGACAAGGTTATGGTGGAAGCTTTGATGGGAGATGATTCAGTTTCGGGTGGTGTCAAGATTGGGGACTCCTTGAATTCTCTCAGTTTTAAGGATTCTGA
This sequence comes from Pseudotsuga menziesii, assembly GCA_001517045.1. Classification (NCBI taxonomy): domain Eukaryota; kingdom Viridiplantae; phylum Streptophyta; class Pinopsida; order Pinales; family Pinaceae; genus Pseudotsuga; species Pseudotsuga menziesii. The sequence goes on from LPNX010438288.1 coordinate 72,363, forward strand.
TCCTAATTTACATTTGGATAACCATAGGACTGAGACCCCTCCTGTAGTCTTGGCAACTAATATTTTGGCCTCGGATGAGGTTCTGATGGAAGATTTGATGGGTGTTGACCTGGTTTCAGATTTTGTTTAGTTGGTGGATTCATTGAAACCACTCAGTTTTTCTATGACTGATCCTAGCTTACTTTTGGATAACCTTTTGATTACTGGTGATGGGCTTTTGAGAGAGACGAGATGGACTTTATCTCCTGTGGGGAATTTAGGGAGTTTAGGGTTTGTCTCCCTTGTTAAATCTCATAAACCCTTGGAAGGCTACTTCTTGCAGTTGTGTGCTAAGGCCAATTCTACAAGTTTAGGGGTTTTGTCAGGGCATGATATTCTGTGTATTGATCTTGGAGGGGTTCATAAGATGTTGTTTCCCGATGTAAATTTTGTTCCTAGGGAACTTAGAGCTGTGCAATCTCCTTTGGGTGTTCGCATATGATTACTATGACCCTCAATTGTAGAGGGTTGGATAGTTTTCCCAAAAAACTAGCGTTCCGTAGATTGATTGCTGAACATTCAGTCGATGTTTTATTTTTACAAGAGACTATGTGTGGTGGTGATTTGCTTGTTTCTGAGATAGAGTCTATGAATCGTGGATGGAATTTCTTATCTGTGGATTCTAAAGGTAAATCTGGGGGTTTACTTCTAGGTTGGAAAATGCGAATTTTTCATCTGATTAATGCCTGGGCTTTTGTTTCTGGTCCCTGTGCTACACTGCACTCTATTGAACTTAATTTGACAATTGTTTGTCTTAACCTGTATGGTCCTTATGTGGACAGATAATTATTTTGGATTAATCTGTTCAAAATGGAGGGTTTATTGAGTTCTAAATTGATTCTGGGTGGTGATTTGAACTTTTCTATTGGTTTATTGGAGGTTTGGGGTGAAAAGGCTAGAGTTGATAACCTATCTGATTTATTTCTCAGGCAGATGGAATCTGCTTCACTTGTGGATTTAGCCCCTGGTATGCTGTTACCTACCTAGAATAATCGGAGGGTTGGGTGTGAAAACATTTGTAAAAGACTAGATAGGATCCTTCTTTCTTCTAATTTTCTGGATTGTGATATGCATTTCAGACAATGGATTGGCAGTGGAGGGGATTCAAACCATAATCCTGTCTTTATGCATTTGTTGTCTAAAGATCCTAGACCACGTAGTCCCTTTAAATTTAATGCTTTTTGGTTGGAGGATGAGGACTTTGTATCCCTTTTAAAATCTTCCTGGACAGTTTTCTGTGATAACCTTGAGTTGTCTCTTACTGCCCACTTTGCCTTAAATCTAAAGAAACTTAAATATTGAATCTATCTCTTGGTCGGTTTCGAAGAAGTTACAGGAGGATAAGGACTTAGTGGATATTGAATCCTCTCTAGACGATTTTCACAAGATGGGATTAGGTTTTGCTTCTGAGGTGGTTAAAACTTCTTTTGTTGATCTGGAATCATTTAAGAGGAAGATTTTACTAGATAGGGAAAAGGAAGCCAGATTGAAAAGTAGAGCTTTATGGTTATTATGTGGGGATGAAAACACTCCTTTTTTCCATAAATTTGCTGATAATAGGAAATTCATTAACTCTATCTGGAAAATAGCTGATGATGATGGAAACTTGGTGGAAGGTTTTAAGGACATTGCAGCAGCTGGGGTTAAACACTTTGAGACCTTATTTCAGGAGGAGAGTAATATCCATCTGCCTGAAGTTGTTAAGAGTGTTGGGTACTTTCCTACTACCATTTATGTGGAAGAAAATGAAGAGCTCATTAAACCTGTTACTTTACAGGAAATCAATTCCATTCTTACTTTGAGCAAGAATGATAAGAGCCCTGGTTCAGATGGTCTCCCGGTAGAAGTTTATCGGGCTCTGTTTGATGTTATGGGACTTGATTTACTTCGTGTGATCGAAGATTCAAGAAAATCTGGTAAAATTCTAGTTGTCTTTAATTCCACTTTTTTGTTCGGATTCCTAAGATTGATCTACCTACTTGTTTCGAGCACTTCAGGCCAATTGCTTTATGCAATTTCTGCTACAAAATCATTGTTAAGATTATTTCTACTCGCATCAGGCATGTGTTGGGTCGTTATATTTCATGTGAACAGTTTAGGTGTTTACCAGGTAGACAGATCCATGATGCGGTGGGTGTCATACATGAGGGTTTACATACCATTCATGCTAAACACTTAAAATCTGTGATTCTTAAAATCGACTTGTCTAAATCCTATGATAGAGTTAGTTGGACTTATCTGAGGGTCCTCTTGTCCAAAATGGGATTTTCTGGTTTATTCATTAGCTGGGTTATGAGCAGCTTAACTTCTGTTTCCTTTGTTGTTCTTCTAAATGGAGCAGCTTCTACTTTTTTTAAAGCTAGAAGGGGGTTAAGATAGGGGTGCCCCTTGGCACCTTTACTTTTCCTGATTATTGTGCCAAAGGTGATGGAATTTATCATGGTATACCTTTTGGAAATGAAATTTCTCTAACTCATGTACTTTTTGTGGACGATGTTATCATGGTCACTGATGGTTCGGAACAATCTTTATCTTCTCTCTATGAGATCCTATTGACTTTTTGTAAACCCTCTGGTATGCAGATTAATGACAAAAAATCTACTTTTTATCATTCTGGTCTGGATGATTTTGAGATCATTACTATTCAGAATAATTTTTCTTTTACAGTGTTACCTCTTGTGACTAGTATGAAGTATCTTGGTTTCTTTCTTAAACCATGCAGATATGTTCTGAAGGACTGGGATTGGCTTATTGCAAAAGTGGAAAAAAGGATTCTGAACTGGATTTTTCGTTGGTTAACCAAGGGAGGTAAGCTTACGTTGATTAAAGCAGTCCTTGAAGCCATCCCAATTTACTGGATGCATTTTTGGATCCCTATGGGGTTCATTGAGAAAATTAGAAAGATATGTTTTAGATTTTTCTGTTCTGGACACAAGGATTCTGCTGGTCTTCCTTAGACTTCTTGGAAAAATTTGGCTTGCCCTAAATCACTGGGTGGTTGGGGACTCAAAATTCTGGCGGTTTTTCCAAATCCCTTGCAGCTAAGAGTGTTTGGAATATTATTACAGGTATGGGTCTATGGGTTCAGATTGCAGTCCAGAAATATGATCATCCTCTATCTATTTTGGAATGGATCCGTGTACCTGACAAGAAGAAAAAGAATATCTCAATTTGTTGGAAAGTTGTTTTATGGACTTTTGATCTTATTCGTAATAACCTTGTCTGGAAGGTTGGTAATGGTGTTGATCTAAAGATTGGTATCGATCCATGGGTAGGTTGCAAATGGTGTCATCATTTACCTATTTTACTGCTTGATAAATTACATTCTGCTGGCATTTTCCATCTTAAAGATATTGGATGCCCTGGTTTGACTCTTCAGAGTGATCAAGGATGGATTTCTGCAAACATTATTGGACTATCTGATTTACAAGGTGTTTTACATTGGAATGGTTATCTAGCCATTCTTAAAGCTAGTCATGTCAGACTTTCTACCAATGGTGACACACTTGTTTGGAATCCTTCCAAAACTGGTAAATACACTCCTAAAGAAGGTTATGTTCATCTGCTTTAGGACATGACTGGTTTGGAACTATCCTGGTGGTGGAAAGTTTTGTGGAAACTTAAGTGCCCTTTAAAATCTAAAATCTTTTGCTAGTTTCTTTTTTCTGGAAAGGCGCTCACTTGGGATGTCTTGGTTAAAATAGGTTTTGAAGGACCTGGTAGATGTTACTTGTGTAAAATGGAGGTTGAAACTAATTATCATCTAGGGGTGGACTGCCCTTACACTAAGAGTGTTTGGCTTGATCTTGAAGATAAATTAAATTTCAGAAACTTATGGTATGGGACATCTATGACAGACTGTTTGAAGAATTGGTGTCTTAATATGCAAGTTAAGCATATTAGGTCATTTCCTGTTATTGTATTGTGGTTTTTATGGAAGGCTCGTAACCAAAGCTATTTTGAAGATCAATCTTTGCTACCTTCACAGGTTTGCTCTTTCAGTTTGGGTTTGCTGAGATCTTTCCCACAAAAGGATCAAGTTCTGAAAATCAGACCTGTTTTTGCAGAAATTATTGATAAAACCTATCCTTGGGGTTTTTTGATGGATCAGCAACTGAGGATTCATCAGTTTGTGGAGCGGGAGGTATACTTTATTTTTCTGATAAATTTTCCTTCTCCTTTAAAGTTGGTTTAGGGGCTGGTACTAACAATACTGCTGAACTCTGTGCTTTAAAGCTTCTACTCACTCTGGCTAGGATGAAGGATTATACAAAAATCTAGATTTTTGGTGATTCATAGTTAGTTATTAACTGGGCCAAGGGTAAATTCAGAATGCACAATTTAGAATTATCTTTAATTCTTCAGGAAGTTCATAGAATTTTTAACAGGTTTGAGATGGTGCAGTTTCAACATATCTATCGTGAAAGGAATAGTCTCGCTGACTCTTTAGTGAAGGAAGGAGCAAGGATTTGCGAGGGTCACTGGCTTATCAAAGAACAGAGAGAGGATTCAGTTTATGAGACTTACAGATTTTCTGATTTGATCTTGTTGATAATGAGTTTTTGCTTTTTATAGGTCTAATGATGGTGATCTTTTGATGTTGTTGCAACTATATCATACTGATGGTTGAATATCTTTTGTTGGATGTGGCTGAGATATGACAGTTTTACTGAAATTCTATGATACTTTATGGATCTTTTTTATTTAAAGATACATTACGACACTATATGTGTTTTTATGTTTTATGAATTTGCTTCTAGCAAATCTATGATGACAGGTTTTGATGCTTGATCTTATGATTCTATTTTCAAATATTTTGCTAAAGATTTTGACATATTCCTTTTTGGATGATAATGGACTTTTGATCCATCTAAGAAATGTAAAGAAATTTACGATTTTTTTTCAATGAAAAAAAAAAAAAAACATAACACAACACAAACACATAATATTAAAATTTTTAATTTTATATCATAAGTTTTTAAATTTGTTTTATTTTATATCATAAGTTTTTAAAATGTAATGTGTCATATAATTGATTTGTATTGTATCATAAGTTTTTTAAAATGTAATGTGTATCATAGAATTGATTTTAAAATGTAATATGTCATATAATTGACTTATAGTAATACAAAATTGTTGTAAATGTAAAGTGGAAAATAAAATGATTTAGAGTAATACAAAATATTGCAAATATAAGGTTAATGATAAATTGACTTTTTATTAATAAAAAATGTTGTGAATATAATATTTATGATAAAAAATCTAAATACAAAGTTTATAATAAAATTAATTTGATATAAACTAGTAGAAAAATGTTAACTATGTAATGTTTTGACAAATTGTTTTTATTTAATTAAAAAACAAATTACAACTTAATAATTATAAATTATATGAACATCACACGCTGCATTAAAATATAAATTATTGTAAATATGTGTTTTTTTAATTAATATTTTTTTAATGTGTAATTAATAACTATAAATTATACGAACATATTAGAATATACATTAAAATATAAATTATTTTAAATATGTGTGTTTTTAATTAGTATTTTATTATATTATAAATTTAAAATTATAGTAAAAACCTAAACTCTTTAAAATTACAACATATATTACATAAAGAAAAAAAAATTAAACTATGTTATTGAAATAAAACATGATAATATATAAATAAAATATTTCATTTTAACCATTCATGTTAACTTCAATTATTTTTATTTCTTCAAATTTCTATTATTTCCAATTGCGTTTAAATATAACAAATTATGTAATTTTATGAAATAAAAAAAATATACATATTACATTAAAAAGAATCATTTCAACAAATTGTGTTATTTAAAACATTTTTATTTCTTCAAGTTTTTTATTGTTTTAAATCAATTATTCAACTAGCATTAAATATTCAATCAATGTTAATTACAAAAAATTATGTCAATTTATGTTTCGTGTGTATACAATTAGTATACACAACACAAAACAACACATACACAGTACAACATAACACAACAGAAACACATAATATTAAAGATTTTAATTTATATTGTAAGTGTTTAAAATGCAATGTGATTATAAAACTGATTTTAAAATTTAATGTGTATCATAGAATTGATTTTAAAATATGTGTCATTTAGAGTAACACAAAATTGTTGCAAATGTAAAGTTTATGATAAAATGATGTAGAGTACTATAAAATGTTGTAGTAAATGACACTGATTATTTTATTAGTTAAAAAATGTTGTAAATGTAATGTTAATGATAAATTAATTTAATCTAAAATAATAGGAAAACGTTGCAAATGTAATGCTTCTATAAATTGGTTTTATGTAAAATAATAAAAAATGTTGTACATGTAATGTTTACAATAAATTGGTTTTATACACAATAATAATAAAAAATGTTGTGAATATTGTGATTGTTATGTTTATGATAAAAAAATAATGTTGTAAAGTAATACAAAATGTTGCAAACTTAATGTTTATGATTGCTTTTTTATTAGTGAAAAATGTTGCAAATGTAATGTTAATGATAAATTAATTTTATATAAAATAATGGAAAAATGTTACAAATGTAATGCTGGTGATAAATTCCCTAGATGTGGGTGACATGGACTATAGGACTGTCAGGGATGACGAGGCCCTAGCTATGGACTCGGATGTGGCTCAGGATGGCATGGAGGAGAATTAGGATGGGTTGGACCGGTACGATGTACAGGATGGCACAGATTTGGATTTTGCTCAAAATGATGAGGATGTGGCCATGACAGTGGCTCGAAATGACGAGGATGATGATATGAACATGGTTTAGGATGACGTGGCTGGCCAGACGGATGACGACTGGCAGCATGCAAACAAGCCCCCTCATGGCCCCAACACCCCTCCGGTCCACGACATGAACGGAAAAAAGCAATCGGACAATTCTGACAATGACGTCAGAACCCACAGTAGTGCCGGCAACCCCAGTCCCCTCGGCAATTAAGGCCAAGCAAGTTGGGTACAGATCCATTAAGGCTCGCATGGATGATTTTTGGGTTGGGTGCATTATGGCTCCACCCCTGTATTTGGCTCTCCACTTCATTCTTTTCGCTTACATCACATAGAGCATTCCCCTCCTGCTCAACCCTACCTCACCAAAACCTCTCCCGCGGCCTGTATCTGTCACGTACTACTTTGTAGACTGTATTAGCCATGAGCTCCCCTATTGCAATCCCCATTTGCTTCGCTTTCCTGTCACCTGTTTCAGTCACACACTCTCTGTGAACCATATGCCATCGAGACGAAGAGCGCCTCTCAAAGGTGAGAGAAGACCTCCCAAAGGAGGAAAAGAGGGTGCAGTAGAATTGGTGACCTGGTGGAACCACCCTTCCACCTGAATGCCAACAATAGGGAATTCGAGACCAAGTTTGCAGTCGCGCTAAGATCCCTCGTCAAAGATTGGGAAGACGAACTCTCGGGCACCACTTTTGCAGCCACCTGCACCACCACTCGCTGAGAAAATTATTGGGTCTTTAAAAATTTTCTCACCAAACTCATTCTATGAGCCATCAACGATTTCCCAGACCCTATTCAGCCTCTGCCACCCCCTCCGCCTCCGCCCCCCCACCTCGTCGTCGCCTCTTGATCCTCTGGTTCTCCCCACTCCTCCCCCTCGTCAAAGCACTCTCACGGCTCCTCAACGGATGTTTGTAAGGAAGAAAGGACTTGCCACGAAAAAGATGTCACCACAGGTCATCAAGCAACTAACACTGGATTCTAGCAGCTCCACGAACAACGACTCCATAAGCGACGGCAAGAAACCTGAGCAAGAGCAGGAGCAAGGCACATAACAGGTACTCCAATGGGGCACTGACTACTGTTGTCCAATCACCGAGGTGCCATATGAGCCACTCTGATGCCAAGTGTTTTGCTCCTCCATCTATCCAAAATCCACAGTGTTTACGTCTTTGCTGTTTAGTAATTGACATCTGTCTAGTCTCAGTTTGTCTTGTTTTCAAATACTCTGTTACGTGTTTTGATCTGGTCTCATTTTCAAATACTCTGCTTTGTATTTTGAACTGTCTAAGATTTTTTTTCCCTCTATGGAGAGGATCAATTTTTGATACTCTTAGATTTCCTAGTTTGGCTTGGTTTTGCGTTCTCACAACACAGAGATTTGTACCATTTTTTATATTTTATCTTTACTTAATGAATTAGACCTAAATGCTAGTGATAAATTGATTTTATATACAACAATAAAAAAAAGTTATGATATTATGTTTATGATAAACAAAATTTAAATGTAAAGTTTGTAATAAAATTGATTTAATATAAAATAATCAAAAAATGTTAATAGAATATGCATTAAAATATAAATTATTTTAAATGTGTTTTTTTAATTAGTATTTTTATTGTATTATAATTTTAAAATTATAGTAAAAAACCAAAATCTTTAAAATTACAACACATTAAATAAAAAAAATAACAAAATAAAAATTTAAAATTTAAATTATTTTATTGAAATAAAACATGATAATATATAAATAAAATATTTCATTTTAGCAATTCATGTTAACTTCAATTATTTTTATTTCTTCAAATTTATATTATTTCCTATCAAGTTTAAATATAACAAAATAAAAAAAATAACAAAATAAAATTTAAAATTTAAACTATTTTATTAAAATAAAACATGATAATATAAATAAAATATTTCCTTTTAACCATTCATGTTAACTTCAATTATTTTTATTTCTTCAAATTTGTATTATTTTCAATCAAGTTTAAATATAACAAATTATATAAATTTAAGAAGAAGAAAAATATACATATTACATTTAAAAAAAAAACCATTTCAGCAAATTGTGTTATTTAAAACATCTTTATTTCTTTAATTTTTTTATCATTTTAAATCAATTATTCAACTAGCATTAAATATTCAATCAATTTAATTATAAAATATTACACCAATTTATGTTTCATGCATGTACAACTATTATACACAACACATACACAGTACAACATAACACCACAGAAACACATAATATTAAAATTTTTAATTTTATATCATAAATTTTTAAAATGTAATGTGATTATAAAACTGATTTTAACATGTATCATTTAGAGTAATACAAAATTGTTGCAAATGTAAAGTTTGTGATAAAATGATATTGAGCAATACAAAATGTTGTAAATGTAAGGTTTATGATAAACTGATTATTTTATTAGTTAAAAAATGTTGTAAATGTAATGTTAATGATAAATTAATTTAATATAAAACAATGAGAAAACGTTGTAAATGTAAAGCTTGTGATAAATTGATTTTATGTAAAATAATAAAAAAATGCTGCAAATATAATGTTTATGATAAATTGGTTTTATACCCAATAATAATAATAAATGTAATGTAATGTAATGCAATGTGAATGTTATGTTTATGATAAAAAAATAATGTTATAGAGTAATACAAAATGTTGCAAACTTAAAGTTTATGATTGATTTTTTATTAGTGAAAAATGTTGTAAATGTAATGTTAATGATAAATTAATTTTATATAAACTAATAGAAAAATGTTGCAAATATAACGCTGGTGATAAATTGATTTTCTATACAACAATAAAAAAAAAGTTGTAATGTTATGTTTATGATAATCAAAATTTAAATGCAAAGTTTGTAATCAAATTGATTTGATATAAAGTAATAGAAAAATGTTAATAGAATATACATTAAAATATAAATTATTTTAAATGTGTTTTTTTAATTAGTATTTTTATTGCATTATAAATTTAAAATTATAGAAAAAACTCAAACAAATTACAACACATTAAATAAAAGAATAATGTTAATGATAAATTAATTTTATATAAAATAATGGAAAAATAACAAATACTGCAAAATAACAAAATATATAGTTTTATGAAATATATTTCATTTCAACAAATTGTGTTATTTAAGACATTTTTATTTCTTCAATTATTCAACTAAATATTCAATTAACATTTTAAATCAATTATTCAACTAACATTAAATATTTAATCAATTCAATTACAAAAAATTACACCAATTTATGTTTCATGTGTACACAATTAGTACCCACAACACATACACATACACAGTACAACATAACAAAATAGAAACACATAATATTACAATTTTTAATTTTATATCATAAGTTTTTAAATCAATTATTCAACTAAGTTTAAATTATTCAACTAACATTATTCAAATAAGTTTGTTATCATTTTAAATCAATTATTCAACTAACATTAAATATTTAATCAATTCAATTACAAAAAATTACACCAATTTATGTTTCATGTGTACACAATTAGTACCCACAACACATACACATACACAGTACAACATAACAAAATAGAAACACATAATATTACAATTTTTAATTTTATATCATAAGTTTTTAAATCAATTATTCAACTAAGTTTAAATTATTCAACTAACATTATTCAAATAAGTTTGTTATCATTTTAAATCAATTATTCAACTAACATTAAATATTTAATCAATTCAATTACAAAAAATTACACCAATTTATGTTTCATGTGTACACAATTAGTACCCACAACACATACACATACACAGTACAACATAACAAAATAGAAACACATAATATTACAATTTTTAATTTTATATCATAAGTTTTTAAATCAATTATTCAACTAAGTTTAAATTATTCAACTAACATTATTCAAATAAGTTTGTTATCATTTTAAATCAATTATTCAACTAACATTAAATATTTAATCAATTCAATTACAAAAAATTACACCAATTTATGTTTCATGTGTACACAATTAGTACCCACAACACATACACATACACAGTACAACATAACAAAATAGAAACACATAATATTACAATTTTTAATTTTATATCATAAGTTTTTAAAATGTAATGTGATTATAAAACTGATTTTAAAATGTAATGTGTATCATAGAATTGATTTTAAAATATGTTTCATTTAGAGTTTATTGCAAATGTAAAGTTTGTGATAAAATGATGTTGAGTAATACAAAATGTTGTAAATGTAAAGTTTAGGATAAACTCATTATTTTATTAGTTAAAAAATGTTGTAAATGTAACGTTAATAATAAATTAATTTAATATAAATAATGGGAAAACTTTGCAAATGTAATGCTTGTGATAAATTAATTTTATGTAAAATTAAAAAAAATGCTATAGATGTAATGTTTACAATAAATTGGTTTTATAAGTAATAATAAAAAAATGTTGTGAATATTGTGAATGTTAAGTTTATGATAAACAAATAATGTTGTAGAGTAATACAAAATGTTGCAAATGAAAAATGTTTATGATTGATTTTTTATTAGTGAAAATTGTTGTAAATGTAATGTTAATGTTAAATTAATTTTATATAAAATAATGGAAAAATGTTGCAAATGTAATGCTAGTGATAAATTGATTTTATATTAAAATAATAAGAAATGTTGGAAATGTAATGTTTATGATAAATTGATTTTATATATAACAATAAAAAAAAATTGTGATGTTATGTTTATGATGAACAAAATTTAAATACAAAATTTGTAATAAATTTGATTTGATATAAAGTAATAAAAAAATGTTGACAAATGTAGTGTTTGTGACAAATTATTTTTATTTTATTAATAAAAAAAATTACAAATTAATAACCTTAAATTATTCAAGCATATTAGATGATGCATTAAAACATAAATTATTGTAAATGTGTTTTGTTAATTAGTATTTTTTATTGCATTATACATTTAGAATTTAAAATTATAGTAAAAACTTAAATTCTTTAAAATTACAACACATTGAATAAAAATAACAAAATAAAAAATAAAAATCTAAATTATTGTAAATATTTGATGTTATATATGTAATGTTAATGATAAATTAATTTTATATAAAATAATGGGAAAATGTTGTAAATGTAATGTTAATGATAAATTAATTTTATATAAAATAATGGAAAAAGGTTGCAAATATAATGCTTGTGATAAATTGATTTTATATTAAAATAATAAGAAAGATTGGAAATGTAATGTTTATGATAAATTGATTTTCATAAAAAAAGTTATAATATTATGTTTATGATAAAAAAAAATTAAATGCAAAGTTTGTAATAAAATTGATTTGATATAAAGTATTAGAAAAATGTTAGCAAATGTAATATTTGTGCCAAATTATTTTTATTTAATTAATAAAAAAAATTACAAATTAATAACCATAAATTATACAAACATATTGGATGATGCATTAAAATATAAATTATTGTATAAATATGTGTTTTGTTAACTAGTATTTTTTATTGAGTTATACATTTAAAATTATAGTAAAAACTTAAATTCTTTGAAATTACAACACATTGAATAAAAGAAACAACAAAATAAAAATTAAAAATCTAAATTATTGTTAATATTTGTTTTTCAGTTACTATTTTTTATTGCATTATAAATTTAAAATCATAGTAAAACTGTATATTCTTTGAAATCAGCACATATTTACTTAAAGAAATAACAAATTAAAAATCTATAACTAGAAATATACTCAAACAATACACAACTCTCAAAGACAGCTTTGGCTATGGCTATCTTTGAGAGATTTTCCCTTTCTCTAGAAAAAAATGTAATATTTTTATTAAGATATAGGTTTTGGTGTTACAAAAAAAAATGATAATACACTTTACAATTTAAAATATGAGACTGCATTCTCATATTCCTACAAGGTATCCTCCTTTTTACAATTTAAAATATAAGACTGCATTCTCATATTCCTACAAGGTATCCTCTTTTTTCAAATATTGCTTCTTGTTAAAGTATTTTCAATCTTCCCTTAGGTTACTCTTTGTCAAAGCATATTCAACTCCATCTACCTGTTAGACAACAAAATATTAATTAATAAATTAATGTTTTTAAAAATAATATATAACAAAATAAAGCATAATAAAAATTAGTCCATAATACATTTGCACTTCTTTCATATTCAAACATTTCACAGGACAATAATATGCTGCCCTAGTGAATAGAGGAAATCATAAATAATAAATATGGATTTCAAATTAGAATTAGAAAGAGAAAAATTGTCACTCACCCTTCTTAATAATCTCTCTTTGTCATGCAACTATCTTCACTGCATAACCATGTTTGCTTGCACAACTACATAACACAACATCAAGTTATTTCAACCATAATTTTCAACATAAACACATCAATATACTCACACAATAATCTAAGCAAGCAAATCAAGTTACATAATCACCTCCCATATACCAAAATAATTTTAACATAATTACACAATAATTTAAGCAAACAAACAAGTCACACTAACAATCACCTCTCATATACAAAAATAACAGCCACAAGCAAGCAAGACAAAGATAAAGAAAATTAAAACTGATTTCACTAACAGAGAGTAAATCAAAGAAAATATCACTTAACATATTAAATGAAATCCCTTTACCAATTTTTGTTTCTACTTTCTATTGATTATTTGTTAAATTTCACTAACAATCTAAATCTATATTCACATTTATGTTTGTTTGTTATTTACAAAATTTAAAATTATATATATATACAAAAAAATTGCAACCTTTACTACTATTTTATACAAAAAAGATAAAAGCAAAAAGTTACAGTGTTGTCCATTTACCAAAATCTAATATCTCATCCTTCAATAATGTGTTACCAACAAACCTTCACTAACCCTCTAAGCCTTTCTATTTGTTTGTTTCACTAGACAATTAAAAGAAATAAATAATTAAAATCTTTTCTTTATTAAAAAAAACAAAAATCTATACTATCTAGCTTTTCATAAAAGAAAATAGAAAAAATCAATATTATCATCCCAATGTCAAAATTTACTACATGTTTCCAACAAGATATAAGTAAAATAAGATTACATAAAACCAAAGAAAAAGAAAATTTAGAAATTATTAATTTTTGTAAAATAAAAAATAACTTATAATAAAATTTTAAAAATAATAGAAATTATAAATCCAAAAATAGTTTTCAATAAAGTTTAAAAAATTAATAAATAACATAACTAAGATAAGATTACATCAAATAATAAAATAAAAAGAAATGAAAATTTCGAAATTGTTATTTTTTGTAAAATAAAAAATGATTTATAATAAAATTTAAAAAATAAAGAAATTGTAAATTCAAAAATAATTTTCAATAAAGTTTAAAAAATTAGTAAATAATAAAAAATTATTATAAATTTGAAATTTGAAATTAAATCTTATATATAAAAAACAATTATTATCAAAATCCAAAATATAAAACCTAATATAACTTTTCATAACATAATAAACCGATCTTAAAATGTAAAACCAAACCTAAACTAATAACCCTAAAATGTAAAACCAAACCTAAATTAAACTCGAACTTAAAATGTAAAACAAAAACTAAATTAAACCTGAGCTTTTCATAGCATACCAAAATATAAAGCCTAATATAACTTTTCATAACATAATAGAACCAACCCTAAAATATAAAATGTAAAACCAAACATAAACTAAAAACCTAAAATGTAAAACCAAACTTAAATTAAACCTGAACTTAAAATGTAAAACCAAACTAAGAAACCAAAAATATAAAACTAAACCTAAATTAAACTTAAGCTAATTATATCGAAATCAAGAAAATTTAAACTCACATGTTGATCTGAAATTCAGAGACATATACAACTGGGCAGCATATATAGTTTTCAGCCACACATATCATGAGTACAAAATAATAAAGCCTAACCCAAAAACATATTCTAATAATAAAAATATATTCCTAAAATTAATCTAATTTGTTAGTACACATTATGTCAAGAATTTAAACACAATACATACCTCAGAGCTTGAGCTTTGCCTTTGTGAGACCTTAATGTGAAATTCTTCATACGATTCTTCTCTCCACCGCAACAGACGAAACCCAGGTCTCAAAAAACGGACCCAAACAAATAAAAGAAAACTTAACTAGCAATTGTACCTAGGGGTGCAATAAAAGAACGCCGTGTTGCAAGCTAAGCAAGGAGATGTGGACATATACAACAAGAAAGACAATTTGAAGTGTTGATACAATATTTGAAAAACATTATATTCTTGACATAAATGGCCATTACATTATCCGCATTTCAAAAGTAATCATTAAAATTATTCTTCTCTCATCCAAACTACAATGGATTGTTAGTTTTTGTAGTTCTAATGTTACAATCAAAAAACAATGCATAAATTTATGGATCTATGTACCAAGTAAATAAAAATATTTCAAATTTATAAAGAGAAACAATAATTTATTTATTTATACATGCCATAAATAACTCTTAGGCATCAACCATGTATTCACGGATACGTTACAGAGTCTCTGGACACGCACGTTACAGAGTCTCTGGACACGGGAAAGCTCCTCACTGTTAGCGAACAACAAAACAAAATCAGTAGAGGAACAAGCCCCTTAAATAACACTTTTGGTGTAATAAAGTTTTTTATTTTTAAATTAAAAAAAAATTGTATAGGTTGAATTACCATTACAAAAGTTGGTACATGGATATATAAAGTATAGTTTTTCTTTAATAAGTAAGGTATACAAAGTATTGTTTCAGCAAAGGAATAAAGCTGACATAATTTGATAGTTTTTTTTACTATTAAGCTTGGCAGCTTTACACACGTTTGGGTTGATCATAATATTCTGAGTTTTATAAGAAATAAATCATACTCACATAGTAATTGATCTAAACAACAACTCAACCTACTCTTTGTAAGAGAAGATGCATATAAAAGATACTACAAGACATGTGATGATATAATATGATACCGCATACATTTAAAGAGAAAGCATATCCTAGTCAATATTGTTTTTAACAATTTGTTCAGGAGGATTGAGTGTCTCAAAGCATATTATGTTTTCAAATAGCTTTTGGACTTTAGTTGCCAAGATTGAGTGCTTTTTGTTACAAAATTATATTAATGGCTATCCATCCACTTTGAATTTTTCGTAATATAAAATATTTTATAAGATTTGAAGCATTTAAATTTTTTAAAATCAATTTTTGTTAGTAACATTATAAAATAATAATTTATATATATCTTTTATAAATATCAATAATATGACAAATAATTTGTATAATTTTTTAAGGATAAAATAATATTATATAAAAAGAGAGCCATAAGATAAAAAAAAGCTTTTTAATAAATTAAAATTTGAACAAAAGATTTTTAATAAATTAAAATTATAATTGAAGTTCAGTTCAATTAATCTTTCAATAACCCATAGCAAATACCTTGCATTTAGATATGTTGTATGCATCCGCTGCATAGCTTCAATTTGATAAAGATCACCTCACATTGGGAATGAGTAATCCCGAGATAGCTGTGCCACAAATGCCTTAATCGTTGCACCATTTGAATGACATTGAGTTGAAATAAATATCAAACCATTTAGCAAATAGTTCATTTATATTATTGAGGTAATCGAATCTATGTAGAATAATTCGATGCCATGGATTCTTTTTAGTATTTAAAACAATCAATACCATTTAAGGTATTTAAAGTATTGGTATACTTTATGTGACAATGCATGAGTTCGACTAACTTTGGGAATTGGATCACCAATTGCAGTGGGCGATAAACCTTTTAATAACTATTTTATATAATAATAAGGTATATCAATACCCTCACACATTTCAAAGCACTCTGTTGCAACCAAAGATGGTCCATGCGTTTTGTGTTTCTACCACGTCTCCTTACAATATGTCTCATTTCAATTTTTTCATATACAAACGTCAACTTAATTACCTCTATATTAGAATCTCACCAGAATTGTAACTGGCCATCAGTGCAACTGCATGTCTTTCACATTTCTCTTAGATAGGTACACACGTCCACGATACCTTCCTAAATTAATGTTTCTTGTTAATTGCATGCCTAGGGTCACTGTCACGATTCTCAGCATATCGGTTCACTTGTCTGTCATGGAAAGCAACATGATCAGGTAAAGGGAGGCCTGGATGCATTTCTCGGCGATCACACTGGTGCATTTGTGGTATGGTAATTCAAACGTTTTACATATTTAGTGCTTTTTCCAGTATAATGCTCAAAATGTACAATGCTTATCATTTTCACTAACTAAAACAATGCAGATTGTTACATTAGCCTATATTTCACAAAATTCCAAAGTTTCCTTCAGAGGGCAATATTTCTATCAAATATGAATAGATCAGAAGCATATATATAGTAATCTGCATCAATTGTTTATATTAAGCTAGTGAATTGGCTTGATAGTAGATCATCTTGGCTTGCTTACGAATAAATATTAGAGACAGTCAAACACGAGGCACCATGACTGAGCTTCAAGATCACGAAATCACTGATTATATGTTTGAAAACCCTTCGATTGTAGAAATCTCAGACATTAAGACAGTGTTTCATGTATTATCCACAAAGCAGGGCCATTTGCAAGTTAACCTCCGTGTCACTATCACTATTCTCGACAAAGCATAACGTGGAGGCCGCGGGCACAACCATTTGACAGACAGCTAACATAGTCATGAATGGAATGAATGAAATTGCAACAAACTGTCCGAGAGTGACAGATGCCCTTCTCCCAAATAAATCAAAATATAAAATATTTTGAAACCCATAATTAAAAACCCAGCTTTCAGAATTCTGCGCTACATAAATTTTTCAATCCCATACGATTTTCTCCTGAATGAGTTGCTGGAAACATGATCGAAAGGCAGTCCCTTCCCCTCGTAGGGCCTTGGACGAGCTCGTAACTCCATGAGTCCAGGTTTGGAATCTCCTTGACGTATATTTCTTTTTTGGCCCTTTAACATTTAGTTTGCCCGAATGAATTTACAGTTGGGAGGTCTCTAATCCCTGACTAATTCAAATGAGCGAATTATATTTGTATCTGACTTAAATTTCAGCTTTTTTTTCCCTTTAACATTTAGTTTGCGCATGAATTTACACTTTGCCCACATGAATTTACAGTTGGGAGGTCTCTAATGCCTGACTAATTCAAATTAGCAAAGTATATTTGTATTTCCATATGTAGTTGTGCAAATTCGAGTCTTAGGGTTTTTCTAATCTGAGTTTGATAATGGAACCAACAATTGGACCGGTTACAGAAGGGCGAGTGTAACCCTGCGAATAGAGAGTCAAAATAATGGCAACAAATATTCACAGGTGATGAGCTTTGGGATGTTTCTTATGATGGATGATATGAAGGTTTTCCTGTACGCTCAGAAAGAAGGTCTTTGAAGGAGTTAAGCTCGTCCTCCATCTCCTTTTGATAACAGAGTTCTTCCCCATTTGCTTCTTTGAGGCTTATGATCGGTACCCATGGTTAATTTCTGACAGAACTTGGTATTTATGTCCCCATCCTTTCACCAGCGTATCCGTGACTTTTTATTCCAGTGCATGTCCTCGGAGAGTCAGGATAATGGCATTGCTCATTGCTCAGAAGAAAAATAAATTCCATGTAAAAGTATATATACTACAATTAAATAAGCTCCAGCTAAATCTTATCATCTCTCGCTGCTAAAGATAGAATCACAAGTTATACACTCCTAATGAGCCCTTGCATTGGTTAAATGCAACTTGCAGTTTCCA
Organism: Pseudotsuga menziesii; assembly: GCA_001517045.1. Classification (NCBI taxonomy): domain Eukaryota; kingdom Viridiplantae; phylum Streptophyta; class Pinopsida; order Pinales; family Pinaceae; genus Pseudotsuga; species Pseudotsuga menziesii. Next base: position 90,980 of record LPNX010438288.1, read on the forward strand.
ATCTCCATATCTCAGAAAAATCCTTGTCAAATAACAAGCCTTGGCTTTCAAAATCTCTCGTCATATAATCCGGCAGCTGGCTGGCATTCTAGGCGTCTTCGTACAATGCAAACTGTTGATAGTTTTCACCAAGGGATTTGAGATCCCGGCTCTCGGAGAAAGCCTTGGCCATTTCTTTGGGAGATGAACAGATTTCGTACTTCAAGTCCTCAACAGGGTGTTAAATCATTAAGAAAATAGGGAGCAAACAAGAATGAAAATATAACTGGCAGAAAAGGCTCACAAATTTGCTCCATTAATCAATAGTACACAATGGTACATATATAGTACATAATGTATAACTGACCTCTAACGGTATGACCGTTAGGATAGATAACGAACTTAGATTAGAGCTTTCAACATCCCCTCTTAATCTTAAGTTCTGTATTGCCTGAAAAACTGCCTACTTGACAATCAAATGTGTCAAGCAAATTGAGAGAGTAAAACTCAAAAAGTTCAGCTACTAATGGCTGAAAATCTCTTTGACACAAAAATCTAGTAGAAGTAGTAAGACTTCTACTAAGTTGCATGGTTTCGAGTTGACCAAAAACTAATGGTTTTAAGTTGACCATAAAACTATCAAAGATTTCAAGAGGTGGTTTTGGGATGACCACTAACCAAGAGGTGGTTTTAGGATTACCATTAACCATATCAACTAGAAGCTCGAATTGAATGGCTTCTGTTGATCACAAAAATTGTATCAAGATCCATGAAAAGTAGACTCTCACGTGTTCTACTTAATTGATGGTTCTGGAAACTTTTAACTTTCACTCTTTTTTTATGGGTGTTGGGTTCAACCAAAAATGCACCCAATTACAATCATTTTTCAATTCAACAATATTTAATACTCACTAAATGAATAATAGTAAGTACCACAAAACTTGCAAAAACACAGAATGCAAGGATAACAATCTGAATAGGTACAAGTTCAGAAAATAGGTGTTGAAATGTTTTTTTTTTAATTCTAAATGCTGAAAACTCTGTTTTAATTTCTCTACATATTAAAATTTGAGTGGCTTCAATCACTCGAACTGGCTGCAATATCTTCAATCTTTGTGTTCAATGAAGCTGCAAATGTCACTGCTTGTTGCAAATTTACAGCATCAAACTTGGCCTTCTTCACACAACTATTCTTCACGCGATTTTACAGAAAGAATCATACGATCACTCTCTTGATCACATGAGATACTCTACCACTTTTATATTTTCCTTCAACTAGTTCATTCGAGTTCATTCCATTAATGGACTTTGATTCCTTCAATAAACTACACCAGACTTATTCATGTGAAATAAGTGCGGCTATATTTGGCTATATTATATTCTCCTCCACAAGAACGTTTTCCTCAAAACATTTTCTTTTCAATATAATATTGAAACTATTTTTGGGTCTTATATCCTTTCCACATGGGCATGATTCGGTCCATCTTCGCATAAGCATGAATCACATTACTTTCAAACAAATTCTTTTATACAGTCATTTCTTAGCAAATAACTAATTTGCAAATAATAACAGATATTTACCAGAGACTCCACTTTTGATTTTCACATATTTGAAAGACTGATTATTGATTTTTTATTTTCACGCAGCAGCAAATGGTAGACCAGCAGTCTGGAGGCCTCCTCTTTACGGGCGGCTATAACGATCATTGAGGTCTTTCTCTCTCACACAGAGTTTGATACTCCTCCCCATTGATCACGACGTTCAAGATCAATCACACTTCTTTCAAACAATTTAGGAAGAACTCTTTCAACAAAGGCCACAGATCTAATGGTGCTCTGATACCACTGTTAAATCATTAAGAAAATAGGGAGCAAACAAGAATGAAAATATAACTGGCAGAAAAGGCTCACAAATTTGCTCCATTAATCAATAGTACACAATGGTACATATATAGTACATAATGTATAACTGACCTCTAACGGTATGACCGTTAGGATAGATAACGAACTTAGATTAGAGCTTTCAACACAGGGCTAGGGGAAATGCCCAGCTCGTTGTCTGAAGCCTCTAGCAAATAACACAAATCGAAAACCGAGTGCGCATTTAGGGTTTGGCCGTCTTGGCCACTCGAGATATTGGAGGCCACCGAAATATCCCCAGAGCTAGAGGAGGGATAAGAAGTGGAACATGTCATGCCAATCTCTTCCTCCGGGCTTCTCATGACTCCCTCTACGAGCTCTTCACTAGGAGCGCATTCTTCCCCCTCCTCGTCTGTTAGGGTTTTGTCTAATTGCAGTATCTGAAGAAACTCGTCTGTTTCTTCACCGTGGAGAAACTGGTCTGTTTCTTCGCCTGGAACCGTTTAGGGTCTTGGACATCAATGGAGTCCATTCGAGCTGCCTCGCGCCCTCGGGCACGTTTTCTGAGTCTCAGACATGATTGAGAGATGTCCCAGAGATTTGACGGGACAATGGAGTCCATTCGAGCTGCCTCGCGCCCTCGGGCACGTTTTCTGAGTCTCAGACATGATTGAGAGATGTCCCAGAGATTTGACGGGACACAACGGTGGTGCACAGAGAAGGGGATGAAAATAATTCGGCTACCGCAAACAAGTTATTGCCGGCCCGATGTGTAATAGAGCGCAAACGATAGCAGCAGATAGCGGGGTGGGCGTCCAACTTTGAGGAATACCAATTGAAGTAGCAGACGTAGATGGAGGCAGGCATCACCGCCTAAGAGTATCGACGGGCCAAGGAGAGGTGCATTTAAGGGAGCAGGTGCCAGTTTAAATGGCCATCCTTTCAATCAATTGACAGAAATCTCAGACCCTTGACAGAAATCTCAGACCCTTTCAATTGACAAAAATGTCAGACATTGTCAGGCAAGATCAGCGAGGCAGATTACCCCAATCGTCGGTCGGACAAAAGCATCAGCGTCCTGTGGCTGGAAAAAAAAACATTAGCTCGAGGAGTCGACTCGACGTAAATAAAAACCGAAAAATTAACAAATAAAATAAAACAAAACTTAAATAGAAACCGAAAAAATAAAAAATAAAATAAAACAAACAAACAAATAAAAGAAAACTCAAATAGAAACCGAACAATTAAAATATAAATGGATAAATTTTTTTTTTAAAACATAAAAAACAATTAAAAATAAAAGCATGGCCATGCTTAAAAAAATAAGGAAAACTCAATTCTACAAACATTGAAAGAACCCCAAATTTAGCTCTGCCTCAGCTCCCAAATCAGCTCAACTCTCCTTGGCTCGGCTCGACTCGGCTCTGGCTACAGCGACTAGAATGCTTGCCGGCCCCTTTCCTGATTTTCTTTTATTCTTCTGAGATCTTTTATCCTTTAGATCTTCTGAGATCTTTAACTCTCCTTCGCTCGGCTCTCCACTTTTATTATCTTCTCGCTCAGCTTCTCTTGGCTGTGGCCAAAACGGTTCGAATACCCCGCGCACTTCAAATGTTCAGCGGCTCGGCTCTGGCCATAAAGGTTCGAATGCCCGTAGCAGCTTTGTTCAGGGAGGTTCAAATGCCAAGCGGCTCTGTTCTGTTCGAATGCTTAGCGGCTCGGCTCTACTCAACTCGGCTCCGGCCAAAACGGTTCAAGTGCTGTCCAGGGAGGTTCGAATGTTAAGCGACTCTGCTCAACTCTAGAGGTTCGAATGTTAAGCGGCTATGCTCCGCCCTGCTCAACTCTGGAGGTTCAAGTGCTAAGAGCTCGGCTCTGTGAATGCTAAGCGTCCCAGCTCTGTACAGGGAGGTTCGAATGCCGGGAGCGGCTCTCACCAGAACCGTTTGAATGAGAGGTTCCAGATTTTTCGTTTTCTAACGAAGAAAAACACGAAGGCTGTTAGCCAAGAAAGCTAAATAATAATAATATTTTGAATCCGATGACAGTCTGTCAAACAATATAAAACTTAAATCCATTTACTAATATTTGAATCCGATGACAGTCTGGCAAACTTAATATAAAACTTGAATCCATTTACTAATATTTTGAATCCGATGACAGTCTGTCAAATTTAATATAAAACTTGAATCCATTTACTAATATTTGCTTCTTCACTTTGATTAGTTTACCCAAGAGGGCTGGGTAGCGCTCTGGCTTTCCATGCATGCTGTTGCCTGCTGATTCGATGGTGTCGAGGGAGCGCTTTTATGTAAAAGAAAATAATGCAGCACAAAAAGCATATGGTCAGCACAAAAAGCATATGGTCATATTGATTGCTTTTTCATTATTAGACTCTCTATAAATAGGAAATACAAATGAAAATATTATAGGTGAGTAAATACTATGAGTGACTAAACTCACTAACTAATTACAGGTCAGATTACATTCTTTAACACATTCTTTATTCTATTTTTGCACTAATGCGTTTTTGATATATTGCTTTTTTAGATATTCTTGTGGTGCTTTTTTGATATGTTGTTTTATTCTTCTATGGAATGCTGCTTTTTTGGTATGTTAGCCTTTTTTATTTTTATTTTTCTTAGCATGGAGTCATTCCTCTATCAAAAGATTTAGTACGAATTATAATTAAAAAATAAATAAAAATAAGCTTTATTTATTTTTTAAAATATTTACAATGTATTTACAAGTTGTCACATAACTTGAAGTTTAGGTTGTCCAATGTCAAAAATGTTTTTGAAATTTTAAACTTTCACATGACATTCCTGACGTGTGTATATATATGTGTATTACTATATAATTTTAAGAGGTCATACTTCAAATCTCCGAGAATTAAGTCTATATTATAGAGGTCATACTTCAAATCTCAATCACATCTATGGTGAACACAACCGGAATGCAGACAGTCTTTCAAAAACAGCACTCACACTTGCCCCCGGTTTAGGCTGTTTCTCTGAATTTTTTGATGACCAATTGGTTACTTGTGACACATTTCAACTCTTTTGAGCCTTGATTATAAGGAGTTTTATACTTTTCGGGTTATTTGATTGATGTATTATGAGTGGTTGCTTTTGGATCGCAGCTCTGATCCTCTTGGTTCACGATAGACTGGATTGATTGATCGAGATCCTATTTATGATGAGACTGATATCTGATGGGATACACTTCTCTTGTTGCCATTCCCCCCGGCCGCGACTGGGTGTGATCCTTTTTGACTGGTTATTTATGTATTGTAACTCTTTATGGGTGCGTGTTAACACTGCCCTTTGATTCTTAATAAGAATATCAAGGACAGGCTTTTTCTTCCTGAAAAAAAAATTAAGTGTATATTATGACTTTTAAACTCTTAAGAATTAAAAAAATCTAGCAATGTCATACATTATAAAGTATGGCATAGGATACACTCCAAAAATAATATTTAGGTTTTAACAACCATCTCGTACATCATTAAATGAAAGTAAAGAAGGGAGGAACATTACAACATATTTGTTTCTATAATGAATGAAATAAATTATAACATATTTGTTTCTATAATGAATGAAATAGGCAAATGCTAAAAAGGAAAAAGAGTCAAAATAGAAGAAAAGTTGAAGACTTCACTTGCAGTTGTTTAGCTTGTATGGCCTAAGCGGCCGCCGTACTCGGTTTCAAAGGTTTGAGGGCTTTGCTTGTTCCTTCTCTTCTTTTGGATGCCCCATTCTGACTGTCGGATTCGCTCTCATTGGACCATTCAGAAGATATAGATAATTAGAAGATAAAGAACACTAAGGATGGTGTTATTTTAAGGGGAAGGGGATGTAATATAGAACCTTCAACCAAAAGGAAAACCAAGACATAAATTACCATTGAAAGGGTATAAGTATGAACAGATGGCCTGAGTTTGGAGATTAGTCTGGTTGAAGGAAAAATATCTAGGGCCTTAAAGTAAAGCATTGAATGTGTTTTAGCAGGAAATTGCTTGTGTATGAGCCATTAAGGGATTGGAAAAAGTGATTCTTGAATTGATAACATCAAAGACATAGACTCCTTGATTTTGTTGTAAGTTGAGTACTGAAAAGGTGCAAGGTGGAAACTAAAGGGTGAGTCTGCCAAAATAATAAAGGCCTAGTTGGTCTTGAAAAGACTTCTAACTCAGAATTAAATTGTTATAACTTGATTATATTAGCACCTAGATAGATTATGACTTGGCTAGACGGTGACTAGAGGAGGATAATAATATCAAGTGTCCTCATTAGTCTATGGTTGGGCGGTTCGGGGATTACCCCCGGGGTCTCTACAAAAAGAATATTACTTGAACTAGATAAATTTTATTCATAGTTTGTATTGAATACTAAATGTTGTTACAAATATGTTAATTCTTTGGTTAATTTTCTTTATTAACATCATGTCTTTCCTATAATAAATGCATGTAAAGTTAATGCAAATCTTATCTTTCTATACCAGTATTTCTGATCCTAAAAACAAATAATATCTATAAAGATTTCTATATATTTATATTTGGAGCTAATAATAAAAAAAATTAGAAGAAAAAGATGTGATGGCCACTATTTTTATCGAGTAATTAAAACTAGAACATTAAACATGTTCATTACATGAAATATGAAAATGAGTAATCATCCTTTGTGTACACATATACTATATAATTTAGTTCATAAAAAATATAAAGCATTATAGCCTACAGAAAGGATGATAAATGGACATGTAAGCTCCATTATCTAAACAGGTTACTAAATCTGCAAACAAAGAGAGAAGGTTATTTAAACCATAGCTTGTATGGAAAACCTTGACAAAAATTCATATACTTGTATATATGCATTAATTTAGTGCAATGTGATATTAGCTACATTTCAGTTTTTTTCAAGAAGAAAAACAATCCTTTTTTACTATCAAAAAACCTGTTTACAATCATCGAATTCCACTTCAAACAACAGGTAAAACTGCCCTTTCCAAAAAAAATCTCTGCAAAAATCCAAAAAAAAAAAGACAACACATAACAAAAGTTCAATCACTCTGCGGGGCAGCAAGGGGGGCGGAGTTTTCTTCACTCTGGATGGATCAATGGAGTTCAAGTTTGCTTGGGGACTGGGCATCGACACCAACAATATGGCTGAAGCCTTGGCCCTTTGGCAAGGATTGAGGATAGCCGGGGAATTGGGAATCTCCGAACTAATCGTCATTGGAGACTCCAGAGTTGTCATCCATGCACTGGCTGAAAATCTTTCGCCAACTCATATGGCCCTGAGGCATCTTCTCCGCAAGATCATGGTGCAAGCCTCGCTCTTTAAAAAAAATGATTTTTATCACGTGTTACGTGAAAATAATTCCCACGCTGACCTTGAGGCAAATAAATGGACATCCCTAAGCCCCGGGGAGCTTATCTTTAATGAATAAGGAGCTTACTACGCCCCCCCCCCCCTTAGGACCGGGGGCTTATCATGGGCCTCCCCCCCATGGGCCCTACCCCCTTCGCTCCTCTGCGTGCTGGCGGGCTGTTGTGACGCCTGGCCCACGATGTTCACGTGGCCTTGCGTGGGGCTGCATAAATGAACCTCCAGACTGTCCCTTCATCCGCTGCGACATGCTGCGAACTCTCTCGAATGCTCAAAGCTCCGTCCCATGATTTAATGGCATCAGGACAAGTGACCTCAGGATTTATCATTGTTCGTCGTTGAGGGGATTCACTGGTTTAATGGCGATTATGGACCTGGGGCTCTCGCATGAGGTGATCTCTGCAGTAGTCATGTCGAAGGAGGTTGCAATGTTTGGTTTCATGGGTGAATTTACCATCCGCACATACGACATTCTGATGAATTTTGGTATGAAGGTCGCGTCGAAACGTTTGGGCAATTGCCGGATTCATGGTACGCTGGGCTATGAGGTGACGCCGGTCTCTACGTCAACTATGGATATAAAGAATTGGAATGCAGAGGGCCGAAGCAAACTTGCTGCCTTGATTAATTGGGAGCTCTATCATCTAGTTGCTTGGAGACTGCTATTATTCAGGATGGAAGCGGACTCCTCTTTTGCGAGTGCGCCTGTTCCATCCTCAGTGGGTAAAAAATTCAAGGAAGTGAAGCAAGAACTCAATTCACTGCAATCCCGGGTGAACGCAATTGATTACGAAGGCGATCAGCGTCTGGATCATGTCAACAAGGATTTGATCTTCCTCCAAAAGAAAACTAATCGAAAGGCCAAGTGAACATAGAACTCGCTCACCAGGCAAATTGTTGAGTTAGAACTCAAGGTGGACAACTTCGCCCTCAAATTTGTCAAGCATGAAGAAAATGGTATGTCTTCTAGTTCAGAGGGTTAATTTTTGACTACTCGCTTGGGTTCGCCGTCCTGCTTGCTTTCGGCTCCTCACATCCATGTAGGTTTCAATAATTGTTTATAAGCTTTTTAGGCATTTAGTTACTTTTGATTTTCAGTTAAAAACTCTGATTAGGCTACAGACTGTTGGATTTCCGCTTCCACAAGGGAGTTTTTGGAAGGTTTATGTCTTTGTCGCTTCCTCAAGGGCATTTTGTTGGTTCATGTCTTTGCCGCTTCCTCAAGGACATCTATGGCTACTTTGGAGTCACTATAATTAGGTACCAAGCTGCTGCTTCTGTGAAAGCATTTTTTAATCCGGTTCTGTTGGTGGTTACACCACCCCCTATATATAATATAACCTCTTTTGTCTAAAAAAACGAAAGTTCAATCACTCCTAGTATCAACTATCATCAGTTCTTTTTGGCAAAAACAAAACTAAAAAGAAAAATTTAAAGTATGTTCCTGATACTGAGAATTTTCTAGATATTCCTAGACAGTGAGATTTCCTACCTCTAGCTCCAAAGCCTCTTTAGAAAGTCTATATGCCACCCAGTTGTGTTCTCTATATGTATGTTTGCATCTAAAGATGAAGAAACCAGTGACCAAGTCTTTAATTGTGTTGCACCAATGATCAAGATCAAGAACCTCCAACAACGTACATCATTGACCCAATCAATAATTGTCTTTGAGTCTCCATAAACTATTAACTCTAGAAGGTCCATCTTATCAACAATAGTCCCCAAAGGGATAATATTTTTTCCCGTGTATTAGTGCTTTGAACACATCCCATATGGATAAGAAAGTAATGCTCGCTACCAATGTATAGGATTGCTCCTGCACCACACTTCAAATTAGATGCTGCTCCATCGAAAAATCCCGTGGTTTTGTTGATCACAGGTCCAACCCCAATATTTCTATCCCTTTTCTTATTTTCCAGAGTCGGATAATCAACAAATAGTTCCAAACATTTAAGAACAATTCTCTTAATTGTTGGTTTAATATCATAGAAAATAGATGCATTTCTACAAATTCAGATAGCCCAATTACAAAACAAAGGGAGATAGGACAGTATGTTTTTTTTCCAAGAACGGTTATGTTTTGTATTAATCGAGCAGTGGTGTAACCACTGAAAATGGATCTACAAATTCAAAACTGTCATTAGGAGATAGGTGCCAGAATACACAAAGGTCTGACTTCAAGTCTTTATAATACAAAAATTTAAATCAGGAGCACTTCCATTTTTCCAGTCTGACTTCGAGTTTTTTATTGGCTGCCTGACTTGAGGAGATTTCTTCCTCTTTGAAACTTTCATCCATTCCTTGGTTTTTTCTTGATCTTGAACATTTGCTTGAATTTCTAGAGATGAATCTTGTGAATCTTCTTCATCTGCTTAATCTGCCCAGCTTTTAGAGAGAGGCGGAATTGATGGCTCGACAACTTTCTCGGCATGGATAGGTTTCCCTGTTTGTTGATGTATTTCATTATTTTTCCCATCCGCTGGAATTTCCTTCGAAAGATGAGATGGACTACTGACGTTCCCCTCCATTGGAATTTCCTTCGAAAGATGAGATGGACTACTGACGTTCCCCTCCACTGGGTTTTCTTTCCCAAGATGAGAAGGATTACTACTGTTTTCATCCACTAGAATTTCTTCTGATAGATCTGAGTCCTTCCGTATTTGTTGGTGTTCAGGTTTTGCACCGAATCCACCAGGTGGGCTTTCGGTGGGTTTTTCTTTCTTTATTTTTATCTAGTAATTTTTTGCATGAATTAAGGGATAAATTCCTTGTCTCATAACATGCTCTACACCTGACGTGGATTTTCTTGTAATATAACTTTTGGTTCCATGAATAGCCCTTACCTTGCAAGATGATTGCCGCTGGAAACCCTTTACTGAAATCCATTTCCACACAAATTTGAGCATAGGTGGAGAAGGAAATCTCCGTTTCTTGACTTCTGCTGTGAAACTTTCTGAGGGAATTCCCGATGGATTGCAGCGAGTTGAGCCCCCAAAAGTGAAGAGTAAGATTTGGGAACCTGACCCAGACTGGTGCCGAAGAGAAAACATCAGTAGATGCATCAAAAGAAGGGGACCATGGTTGCATGGACAGACCGAACCTGCCCCAGAACTACAGCATAGATCTAAATATTTGTTCCTTATATTTAATGGAAACAAAGATTACTACAAAAAAACCTTTTGCACAGGGACATATGATGGCACCCTCTTTGAACAATGGGAACCATTCAGAGGATACCCAAGAATGCAGATCAGATAGCCGGGGCCAGAGACCATTAAACTTGCAAACTAAAGCATGAGACATGTAATGCTCTACATGGTCCAAAGCATCTTGAGTGACGGGAATGGTGAGAGAAGGGGCTTCATGCACCACAGGAAGAGGAGGAACGAAGCCAAAGGAATTTTTTACCTCCTCGCTGAAGGAAGACATACCAGGAGAAGCAGTACTAGTAACCACATAGGCCATAGCCGGCGACCAGGACGAAGAGTGTGGTAGTAAAAGATCCACGAGAGAGACAACAGCAGGAGAGGGGAGAACCATAGGTGACTGGGCTGAGGGAATTTGAGGCCGTAGGTGACAGGGGCCGAAGCCCTGGAGGGGTTGCAGATGGGGCGAGCCTCATATTGGCTCGAAAAACCCTAACGGAGCTAACAGGATCGGTTTCCAATAAAAATAAAGATAGGACGGTATGTTACCAAGTCTGACCCAGTCATTAAAATTTTCCTTAATACTATGGTCCTCCCAAGCAAAATTAATTCCCAAAGCTTCTGCAACTCGATCACGTACAATTGTGCTAAATACACAGTCCACAAATAGATGATTTACCGTTTCACCTTCACCCTTGCATAAATGGAAATAACCGGGTCTGATCCAACCCTGTTTATAGAGGTTGTCCCAAGTGCTTATCTTATTCATCAAATGAATCCAACTGAAACACTTTATCTTGATAGGAATCCTCCATTTCAAAAATTCTATCCAGAACCTTTCCTGTTGTAAATTGTTAGTTTTCTCCGTAATGTATGTGTAGGCGAGCTTTGTTGTGGTCTGTCCATTTGAATCATTGAAGGACCAAGCCGAAAAATACTCCTTAGTATAAATTTTAATACCTAAGGATATCAAAGAAATGATGTATAATTCCCATTCTTCTTTCTATGAACCCCCCAGCTTAAGTTCTTCTGCAGACAACCAATAGGAACCAGAACCAATCTCAATGTTTTCAGAATAGATCTGATCAAGAGTGCTAAAACCATAATCACGTAAATAATTGATAAGAGAAACAGACAAAGCATATGCATTTTCCATTCCAGGGATCGAGTCCACCCCAATCAAAACCTTATCACCACAACCCACTTTCCAACAAACTGTTTGGCTGATCCAACTAAGAATACGTAAAAAACCATTCCATAAGATAGAAGTGTTTTGTGATGAGTATTCACCTTTTTTGAGCCAATCAGATATAGACATATTTTTAATGTATTTCGACTCTATAACACGGATCCATATACCTTTACCTGTTAAAACGCCCCATAAATTTTTTAATCGCAACGCTGCATTAAAACATTCAATATTTTTAATGTTCCAGCCACCGTTGCCAAAAGGACGTGACAATAAATCCCAATTTACTAAATGCAATCCTTTTTTCCAGAGCTTCCTCCCCATAAGATGTTGAACATCAATCTTCTAATAATTTGTAAAGTGGACACCAGAATCTTCATCACTAAAAACCAGTAAACAAGTAAAGCACCTAAGACAGAATTTAGTAATATGAAATGCCCTCCCAAAGATAAAAAATCGGTAAGTCCAATTATTTATCTTTTGATTAAATTTATTAACAAGCCAACACCAATCATCTACCCTCTTATCAATAGGCTTAATCCGATATCCCAAGTACTTGAAGCCTTTCTCAATTTCCTCAATTTTGTGGGGGAAAAGCTCCTTAACCTGCTCAATGATAAAATTTTATACATTATTTGTAAGAAAATAAGACTTTTCTACACTAATCACCATACCTGAAGCAGTAGTGAACAAATCAATTATACATTTGAAATTTATCCATTCCTTAATTGTTCCACGACCAAACAAAACCACATCGTCCATGAACAAAATGTGAGTGATAGACACAGCTGATGTTAGTTGAATGCTTGTAATTCTTCCCATCCTCTTTTCATTGCGTATGAGGAGACTTAATCCCTCTACCACAAGTAAAAATAGTTTCGGTGAAAGTGGGCAGCCCTAGCGAAAACCCCTACTAGTTGGAAAAGAAGAAGATGGTACCCCATTGACCAAAACCACAAAATTTGCAGAGGTCACACATTCCATGATCCAGTTCACACGTCTCCACATGAAGGTCAATCTGCAACAAGATAATTCTCAAGAAAGTCTAGTTAACACATCATACGCCTTGATCATATCCATTTTTAAAATCAGAGATTCTAGTTTTTTTATTTTCACCAAGTGCATAACTTCTTATGTAACCCCTACTACTTCGTGAATTTGTCTTTTCTTTAGGAGACCAAATTTCTCATCAGATAGTACCTCTGCCAATAAAGGTTTGATTCTGTCTGACATAATTTTGGTGATCACTTTGTAAATTAAGTTACAAAGTGATATAGTTCTGAAATATGTGAAAGTATTTGGTTTATCAATATTTGGTATTAAGGCAATATAAGTTGCATTCAAATCCTTCGGTATACAACCAAGTGTCCTGTTGAATTTGATAGCCTTCAGTATATCGTCTCCAACCAGTTCAAAAAAACCAAGGAAAAATTCGACCGACCAATCATCCGATCCTGGCACCTTATCCTTAGCATTTTTTTTCAAAATATTTTCAATTTCACCACTAGTCACAGGTTTACCGATGAGATCAACTTCAACAGTTGTAAAATAACATGGAAAAAGGATGAGTACTTTTAACTTTTCCTGAATATGAATTGGTCCCTCATCTTCAAACATTTGCTTAAAATGTTTCATACCAGCCTTCCTCAAAGGCGTATCATCAACCTGAGTATTTCCATCACCATCCTCTAATTCCTAGATGGAATTCACATTTCTATGAGCACTAGCAAATTTCTGGAAAAAAATTGTGTTTGCATCACCTAGTGCACTTCATATGGCCCTACTTTTCAACCTCCAGGTAGTAGCCTCTAGCTCCAAGATCTTTTCTTTGCAAATCTTTAAACTTGCTAAGGTAGATAATTCTCCAGTCGATAGAACCCCAGTGGGTGCCAAAAGAAATAAATCCTTGATATGTTCATCAACTTTAGTCAAAGTGCGCCTCAACTCAAATTTCCTTCTACATTCCCAATTTATAATAGCCTTCTTCAAAATATTAAACCTCCCAATCAAGGTATGAATAGGATCATCACCCGAAAAAACCTTGCAATTAGTAACCCAAAAATACTAGACAAATTTCTCGAAATCAACTTCCAAAAACCAAGCATGATTAAACTTAAAAGGGTACAATGGTCTCTCACCAACCCCTTTCCATTCCAAGCATGTGGGATAATGATTAGATAATTCAAATGGACGAACCCAAGATCTATACTGAAACAAAGAAGGAATCAATGTTTTCAACACCAAAAACCGATCCAAATGTTTCCCAATGCCATCACAACCCGACCTATCAATTCTCCAAGCAGGCCCGATATTAACTGGAAATATATCAATAAGATGCATCGCATCAATTAGATTCTTAAAAAATACCCCCAAGGGGTCAATTATGGTTGATAATCCCCAAACTTCAACAGTCAAAGTCATGAAATTAAGGTTCCCTGCAACAAAAAGATTTGGAATGCTTAATAAACCACTGGAAACAATTTGATTCCAGAACCTCTCCCAGTTCTAATAGGGTGCATAAATGTTGAGAAAATTCCACACACAAGGGGAACCCCTTACCAGAGATTTGAATAGAATGCCCGCCTCAGTCACATAGGCCTTACAACAAAGGAACGAAGGTTCCAAGCAGTTAGTAAACCCCCCAAATGTCCAACAACATCTATCGCGCAGTACTCCTAACCCAGAAAAACCCTAGAAACAATGTTCATAGCTTGTGAACCCACACACACAGTCTCTTGTAAACAAATCATGTTCGAACATAGAGAAATGAGTAGCGAGTGGAGATATAGCTACTTAGGGCGCCCTCCAAAATCCCTCACATTGAAAGATATCAGCCTCATCATGAAACCACCTCTTGGGCATTAATAGCTCTAAGTGACCCATCAAAAAAAGAAATAGATGGTTTCTGAACATTTATGGCAGCATTCTTGATGCTCACGGATAGTGGAATATAGGGCTCGTCACCCTCGTAAACAATATTTCCCCAACACCCCTTCTTGTTATTCTCTCGACGAGAACGACGAATTGTAACATTTTCACGCCTAATGGAATACAATGGAAGAACAGATGGAGAGGTCTATGGGTAGTCAGAGAAAATAGGAAGAGAAACCCCGAGTGAGGGGTCAACAAAGTGTGGAAACATCATCGGAATAATACATAGTTCAATATTTTCCATATTTGTCTCAGTCACCTCACTAACCGAGGAGAGAAAAGGAAAATAAACAGTGCTGAGTTTCACCCATGTTTCGACATCCTCCAAATCAGAAACAACCGATTTGAACCCTGAGTCAGCCATCGAAGACGATACAGAATCCAAATCACCAACCTTACCCACCGAGTCCATAAGACAATCATTAACAGAAAGGGTTAAGTCCAACTCTGCAGAAAAACCCACCACATTTGGGTCGATAGAGGGGGAAACCTCAACAACAACCCAAGAACAAATCTTAACCCCCAATGCTAAAACATCAATGGTCACTAAATCCTCAGGAGCTAAATCAACATGCACAGAGTCCAAGTCAGGGACAAACTTACCTGTGTTAGGTGAGGAGGACATCTCAAATCCACTCTCGATTAATGACAAGGAATTCTTTGAGCACAACAGAGAGTCTACATCCTCCGGACCAGCATCAGGATTCTAGCTAGATCTGTTTCCTCCAAATAGAATGTGACATGTGGCTTTCAAATTCCACGTATCCCTGTAGTAATGACATATGAACGAGACGTTCAGGTATTCCAGGTGTTTCTCCACAATATGACCACCCTAATCAATGTCAAGGGTTTCCTCCAAACCCTCAAAAGTGTCAATTTCCACAAATACTTTCGCCATTCTCTTGTCGAAAGCGTGGAGGTGGGTTTCATCTAAACTGAGAAATATTCCCAAAACATTGCCAATCTCCTTCAAAGACTCCTTGGACCATAGCATCAAAGGTAAATCTGGTAACAAAACCCTGAGGCATCTCTTTTTTACCTTTGATTAACAAGGATTGAAACCACATCACCACCTCCAAAGTACTAGCGAGCCCTTATCAATCAGCCAAAGCCCATTCAAAATCTTAACAACATCGACTTCTTCAAGGAAGAGGAAAATGAATGACCCGTTTGAAATTCGACTGACAATGGGAGCATAATCCAACAATGGTTTCCACTTTTTGGAAATCCGTTTTAGC
Source organism: Pseudotsuga menziesii (assembly GCA_001517045.1). Taxonomy (NCBI): domain Eukaryota; kingdom Viridiplantae; phylum Streptophyta; class Pinopsida; order Pinales; family Pinaceae; genus Pseudotsuga; species Pseudotsuga menziesii. The sequence goes on from LPNX010438288.1 coordinate 106,713, forward strand.
TATCCCTCCTTGTCCATACGGCAATACTCCAGTCATCCCACCAAATCTCTGGTACTGAGAGATGGAACCTTCTCCATCAGGTTTTCCTTGTCTACAACAAAGCATCTACGCCTCTGTAATGCTTTGTATGCTCGGGCTTTATGTCGGTCACGTGGCCTCTCCATGACAAAACCATTCAGAGTCCTCCCCCCTCTCGACATTCCGCATAGTGTAACCCTAAACCACCCTCCAAACCACCACCACAAGGGAAATCACCTCCAACTTTTTGACACTCTACCAGAAAACTTGACCAAGTCGATAGCCCTCGAAACCCATGGGAAATAGGCAAAAACTGTAAGAGTCAGACTATCGACGTCATGGGCTATGAGAAAACCAATGAGCAAACACCTACATTTCATTTATCAAATATATGTTGTGAACATAATTGAATAGTCATGATGGTTTAAGTAATATAGGAAGTAAACAATGTATATGTATATATAAGTGTATTATGGTATAATATTTTGATAGGGCATATTTCAAGACTCTGAGAATTAACTTTATTTATGATGACTATTAGACTCTTAAGAATTAAGAAAAAAAGAGATAGCAATGCCATACATTAAAGTCCGACATAGAATACACTACAAAAATAATATATAGGTTTTACCAACCATCTTGTATAAATAATCGAAAGTAAAGAAGGGAGAAACATTACATTATGGAATGACATATCATCATGAGTATAACTGATTCAAAAGTATTTTAGTTATTAACAATGTTTGCTTCAAAAATATTGAAATTCAAATCTCAGAAGGTAAGAAGGACGAATAAATGCCCAACAAAATAGGTTATGTTTTAATAGTTTAGAAGCCCCAAAAGAAAAATTGGCAAGGGATTTTGGAAATAAAATAAAAAGGGAATTGTTATGATAAAGGATAACATATAATTCATATTTTCTAAAATATAAAACAACATTTAAGATTGATTTGAAAACAATAGCAGAATAAGAGGGACAGTAAAACCCTTAAACTAGGATTTGATTACAAATAGATAAGATTTTATAACATAAATGATGAACACAAAACAAAAATATGAAAATGAAATTGTATACTGTATGACAATGAAATCCACAACAATCTCGTAATTTGTAATCAATTGTTTAATTACAAGAAAACTTGGCTTGTAGTATGTTGAAAAACATTATACCACTTAAGGCTTTACAATTTAGTACTAATAGAATCCACTTACTTAGTTCTTTGTACTCAAGGTTGCAAGACCGAGTGATTTTGAGTACGTCGTCACCTTTAATAGGTAATACTCTGCAAAAATTATGAAATTTGTTAATTGATAGTGTTACAAGATGAAAATAGGGATAATGAAGACATGAATAAATGTGAAACAAATTAGGAGACAATTACTTGTGAGAAAATCTTTACGAGATATACACCCTTTCTTTTAAGATGAACCCACAATTGTACAAAATGAGTGATTAAGGAAAACAACAAACCCATGAGTTGTTATTTGTTAACTAAAAATTACTTCTTTGTGTGCACTCACCTTATCCATAGAATAATATTGACAACTTAGGGAGCGATTCAGAGCTTCCAGTTCAAACAACAAGCCTAGATGAATGTAGTACAATTTATTTAACAATAAGAATAGGTGTTTTTGGAACGACCCAGCGACAACAAAAATTCAAGTAAATACCTATTGAAGTTACGATTCCAACAAAATATTTGAGTTAAATATAAAAGTATGTGTATTGTTGGAAGATAGCTGAGATCTAATGAAACCTCAATGAAACCGCAAACTACATAGAGTAGTTGATCTCTTGTAAGGAAAAGACAACCTTCATAACTCTTAATTTGAGTAATAACAATATAAGACTTAACTCAAACACTGGTGACTTATTACTACAGAGTAATCAAAGAAAAGTTGAACTATGTCAATAAAACCTCAAAAAAGAAAGAAGAAATATAATGAGGGGTTGGTAAACCCAAAACGACTCAACATTAAACTTAATGAAGAGAAATTACCTAATATGTGAATAATTGTAGACAAGGGAGAATCATTCCCACCCCAAAACACAACCACCTTGAAAACAAATGGTATCCATAAGCTTGTATCGAAAATAAAATTTTACTTAATCTATGCACAAGATATTCGAATGGTCATACAAGAATTTTAAAGTAAACAATGATTAGCAGCCCACTATGGTACATCCAGGCACGTAGAGACCCCCAGAAATAGTGGTTACCCACACAATATATTCTCATAGCCAAGGCTCTAGAAACCATTATCCGGGATTGGCTAGAGGATTGGCAACATCCAGGATCACCACCTCTTGAAGAGAAGAGTACCCAGTAGGCCGATGCAACAATTCCCGACAACACTCAGACTGCTCAGCCCCATCCTGAGCCACCACTACAAACCCACCAAATGGAGACTCGGAATGCAGAAGCTCAACCAGAATCATCACGAAAAAAGCGAAGGGCTAATAAGGAGGCAAATACTTATGGTTTGGATAAGGAAGAAATCGCATCCTTGGAAGAGGCCTTACAAAAATCTATCCAACCATGGTTCAATGAATCTTGCAGGCAGCAAAACCAGTGCACTCCTACCACTACATATAGGTTAAATTCCCTCGGAAAAAAAATTGAAGAAATCAAAATCGCAGTGGAGCGTACGCCACTGGTAACCTCGTCGCAGGACGCCCTTGATGCATCGGAGGCATAGGAAACCCTGCGTCCCAGACAGGACCACCCCAACAAGGTCTAGTTAGGTAAAGAAATGTGGGAATTTGGATCTCTGGACCCCAACGAGGTACATAATAATACTTCCTTAGTTTTCGTATATTTTTCGAAGGTCCAGTTGAAGGATGTACATGCTCTACAGAGAGCAGTGGTTACAAAGATCCGGATATGGGGAAATAATATTGACAAATAGGTAAAGCACTCAGTTAAGGCTCTCAGCAAACTGAAGGCCAAAATGCACAGGACTACCCAAGAAGCAAAGAAAGAAGAAGAAAGTAAGCAAAAGCTTACCCACGTCATTAATATTGTTTGTTCAAATGCAGTTGATGAGGAAATCTCACATGATATGCCATCAAAGGATAAGGTCCTTAGGTTAGGAAAGGTAGCTAGTGATATTAAGAAGAAGGTAAATTAATTAGAAGCGCAATAGATCCCCAACACCCCACCAGAAGAGCTGGAAAGCTGACATGACGCAACCATGCAGGCTGCAAAACGGGTATAGGAAACAAAGCTGATATGTGCTAAAGGCGTCAACCACGTCTCCCAGACTTGGGAGACTCTGCTGGATGATGAGTAATCACAGAATATTGCAAGTGAAATCACTATGCTGGAAGCCAATATCACGCAGATGCGGAATGAAATAAAGCAACTGCCCTTGGAGCATAAAAAAGTCAAAACCGCAGAACTGCGTAGCCTGCAACAACAAACCATTGTGTTGCGTGCACAACAACAAAAGCATGAGAAAAAGATAGAGGAGTTACAGGTAGAAGCAAAAAGAATCACAGGGCTAATTAAGCTTGTGCACTAGAAGGTGTGGGATGTCGCGGCTTCAGTGGAAAGCAACATGTCGAAACACGTCAGTTTCGAACTGGCGAAGCACATGCATAAAATTGAAGAAGAAGTGCTCGCAGAAAAAGAGATGTTGCTGAAAATTGTGGAATATTTTTCAGAACACAGTTTGTGCAAGTCAGTTTATGGAGTAGTAACTTACGTGGCTCGGGACGAGCCATAGGTGAGTGTTGGGGGCTTGTTGGGCCCATGATAGAAGGGAATGATTCATATAGAATTCTACCTAAGTAAGGGAAAAAGTGTAATACCCCAGTTTTAATCCCGTTTCCATTAAATATACATGATACCTATATTGTAAATAATCATGGTGCGGAGCTAAGGGCAAAGGCCCCACCATTGATTTAGTTATGTTATGTTTCGGATTGGAATGGTCACCGATGGTATATCGGGACATACAACATATATTAAATTGTGACATCATGTAAATGTGCCTTTTAATTAAATAACCCAACTAGCTATGTTCACTGCAACTAAATTGAGAAGGGGCATAATTCCTAAGGATAAGGAAGGGGGGGGTGTTGAACATTGAGTCATGGGGGAAGAGCCATGTGTCACCACTCTCTTTTGCTCACCACCACCTTAGTTTTCCATTGTTAGTTGGGGCAGTGATTTGCTGGCAGAAATACCACTACCATGCCCACGCTTGCTCAAACTCTCCACGACGTGCGAATGGTCTACCCACTAGCCAGATCGTGAGTCTATTCAATTTCTTCATGCGGACTGAGTTAAAAGATCCCCAATTCATTGTTTGGGGATTCGCCTTCCTTCTTTCTTGTGGATTGCTAGTCGGTGGTGTTCATCCCTCATGTTTGCGTAGAGTTTTGGTATCTGCTTCACAACAATTTCAGACTACGCATTGTTCTGTTTTCCATCGTTAAGTCATGGCTGTGATTGCATCAATAGTTCTATGGATTGCGTCCTTGTCCCTCATGCAGATATTGGGAGTATGTTCCTTTTTCCCATTTTCTGGATTGTGTAAATTTCTCCAAAGACTGCATGAAGGATCGTGTGCTATGGGCGGGGTTTCCTGTGGGCTATTATTTGCCACGATTGATGAACTGTGTCTTTCCCCTATAAAAGCTTTAATAGTTGTTGGCTGCTTGCATGCAATGGTTTTTTCCTCGGACTGCATTGGAGTGGTGAATGAGGGCGTGAGGTGCTTGATAATCCTGGTGGGGTGAGAACCACACAGACAGAGCTACTGAGTTGGCTTTGTTCTCCACAACCCTTGAATAGCACTGGAAGGGAGATCAGGGTCTAAGGGACTGCGTTGCAGAGAAGGGACCGATTTCCTTGTGTTGGGTGTGTGTGGGTGTTCTAGAAGCCAGGCTGGCTCTGATGTTGGTGTCTGTATCTCTTCAATGAGCTCACAATCTTAGCATTTAGCCTTTCCCAGCTCCTGGATGGCCTGATAAACCCAACTTTATTGGCTTGGTTGATCTGTTGTTCGCTTGATAAACCCAACTGTGTTGGCTTAGCTGAACTATGTACCCTTGTGGTGTTGTTATCCTTGGCTATGTGTAAGCTTGTTAGTTCCTTATTCCTTGGGGAATCATGCCCAGCTCGGGGGTGGCAGCGTTGTTGAGAGATTGAGGAGCACGCGGGCCTATGGTTGGGTGGAACGTTGCAGCAACGTAGCTAGTTGCGGGACAAGTTCTCTATAAGATAAGTACTCTTGCCTGACTTGTGTTTGCAATTATATTTGCCATTGATGAATGATGATATACATATTAAATGATGATTTGTATATGCATGAGTATTTATTGATATATTTTGCTTACATTGTGTATATGAATGATTATGCCTCATCATATGTTTGATGTTTTAAGTATCATGCTTCAACATTACATATATGTATGTTCATTTTCATTGGGCTAGATGCCCAGATGATTTGATGTATAGTAGCGTCCGCTTCATCGGTCGGAGGGTTGGGGACGTTACAGTGTGGTATCAGAGCTCTAGTTGTAGCATGGGCCTGAATGGGCCGTGAAGATGCAGTGACAGAGCTTATGTTGCAGCATTTGGGCCTCAAAGGGCCATGAGAAACAGTTAATAAAGGAAGGTTGCCTACTACCTAGAAAAAACCAAGAGAAATGGGTGAGGACAAAAAAAATCAGAAAATTTTCTAAGTGTTTTGGTCATCGGCACATTGAAACACTTAGACAGATGGACCGTCAATGGCGCAGAAATTCTGAAATTTTTCTAAGTGTTGACTTCGTTGGCCATCAGAAACTTTTAGTAGTATTCATCACCGATGAACATCAGAAGGAATTAGTGGTTCAAAGCACCGCCTTTGCGGAAGCCTAGTGCACTAATCCTTCGATGCATACATGTTCTGCTTGCCGATGCTGATGTGTTTCAGTCACCGATCAGAGGAGAATAGTCGTTGTCATCGCCGAAGAATAGAAGATGGAAGAGCCAATGCGGTGGAAGACAAGGCAGGAAGAAAATTCACAATTTTCTCTAAGGCACGAGATCATCGGCCATCGGGCAATGTTAGTGGATCGGATTATCGATCGAAAAAGGTTCAATGAGGAAGAACAACACTTGTGGCTGTTTAGTCCACTAACTGTCTGATGCCACAATAAACAACCGCTCCAACCATCGACGAGTGCCTCGTGGAGAACATAGTGACTCTGTTGCCCGTCGTTGTGGCCGTATAAAGAGTTAGCTAATCACCTGAGGTTCTTTGAGCACCGATGCCGAAAAATCCTAGTTACTCCAACCGCCGATAGAGTCAGGAGCTGCGAAAGACATAGTTTGATTGTGGGGCGCTGTTACGGAAATATTAACAACTAACCGTCTGATGCATAGAGCCCGACCACTGACGCAACATGGTTAGTCTATGCTATCTCCGATAAAGTTCAGAATGATAGACGATTGCAAGCCCAATACACTGGAAGGAATTAGAGGTTTAGCCGCCGAAAAGTTGGGGAGTTAGCAGGGAAGAAACCCGACTTTGAAGAGTATAAAGGCATCAGAAATTTGTTAATGATTGGATCGCCGATCGGAAGCTTAGTCGGTTCGCCTGCGGAAATCGTAGTAAGATTACTTTTCGCCGTTGCGCCTGCTCAAATAACTATGCACCCGATGAACAGTTAATTTCCTACCGGTGCAAATTGGAAGTCTAGTCGTTTTCCCATCGAAACACCAGAGAAAAATAAATAAACAGAACACCAATGAGTTAGTTAGCTTGTTCACAAAAATGTTGGAAAAATAGCTGGGAAGAGGTATGATTGGGCCTAGGGAAATTTGGGTTTTTCGAAGGAATTTCTCAGTGATTTTGCAAGCAGTTTCCAAGTGTCTTTTAGTAGGTTTCAGCAGATTTCAACAGACTATCTGTGGTCACAGGGCTGAAAAGAAAAAGAGGAAAAATTTGGTGTTTTAAGCAAAATTGTGTTTTATGAATTTCCAAAAGAGGAAGGTAAGTAGTTTTGATTTATATTAATGACATGCATCTAACAGTTTGCTACTAACACATTGCAGAATCATAGACAACTTCCAAGAGGAGTACTTCGAAAAGAACAGTGTGGTAAAGCAAGAGGTGGTTTAGTCATGAGAACCCATGATGGGTATGATACTCGGGATTCTTACGAGCGAGCAGAAGATGCCATGGGAGAAAATGTCCGTAATGGAAATGATGACATAGAGTCTAATGGAAGGATATTCCAGGGGACACCCCTGTTAGGATTATTAATCCTCCCTTGTCCAAATTTGGTCATATGTCTAAATTGGGAGTCATGTCTAAATCGGGAGTCCATCTAGTCTATTTATAGTCATTAGCACCATTGGTTAAACTTGACCTAATTGGGGCACATGTTTCAGTTACCAAAGTGTGGGGAACACTAATTGAGGCTCACTACCACTTATTGCACTTGATTTCATAATTTTAGGAGTCTCCTAGATCAATCCCTACAATTTAGGAAGCAACTGGGAGTGCCAAAACCAACCAAGGTCAGTTCACTTCAGTTAATGACTAGTCAAGCCAAGTTAGGAGTCAGTTACATTCAGTTCTAGCCCTCTACATTCAGTTAAATAATGGTTTAATTAATTGCACATATGTGGGGTGCATTTCTCACCTACCATAGTCAGTTAACCATTATTTAATACTAAATGTAACACTTGGTTGTGTTTTAGAAATCCGGTTATGATTTAGACAAGGACAGTTAACTACTGGGTCCTCCAATAGTGATTTAGACAATGTCTTGGTTACCTACAGTCAAGTACAGTCATCAATTTGAACTTCCTCATGTGGATTCTAATTGCTTGTGGCTATTAAATCCATTTTACATTATTGTAATTATTATCTGGATTACTTTTTTGATTAATGAAAGCATTCACAGCTGCAAGCCTTTTGCACTGTTTCATTCTTCAATGGCTGAGTAAATTGTGAGATCTTCTTTGTGAGTTGTGTGTTTGTCTACAGATCTATATGCTCAAATTTAACAACCCCGAGGTTGCAGCCACCATGAAAAGCTTGGTAAAATCCCAGGAAGAGTAGCATCAGTTGCATGCTGCCCTATTGTAGAGTTTGACATACTTGCAGAAAAAGATAGACTCTGGGTGAGAAGGCAATAAGAGCACCACCAGGAGAAGGAGAAGGACTTCCAGTGGATCATCTGAATCTGAAGAATCCAGTGGAGATACAATCTCATCTTCTCATAAAAGGAAAAGAAGAAGGCACCAAAGGGATCGCTCTCAAGATGAATTTAGGAAACCTAAACCTCCTATATTTGATGGTGAGATAAAGACGGGACAAGAAGCTGAAGCTTGGCTTCTTGGGATAAAGAAGTACTTCCAAGTACAGGATTATTCAGGAAACATGAAGGCAAGAGTTGCCATATTCAATTTGAATGGACGAGCATCCATTTGGTGGGAACAATTAAAGCAAGTAAAGAAGATCAGTGAAAGGAAACTAAAGTGGAAACAGTTTCAGGCAGAAATACCTCTCTGATAGGTATTATGATGACAAGATCAAGGAGTTCCATGAGTTGAGATTGGGACAACAGACCATGGATGAATATGAAAATAAGTTTTTGGAATTGTTGAGGTATGTTCGGTACATCAAAGATGAAAAAGTGAAGATCTAGCGATTTCTGAGTGGATTGCCTCAAGCTTACAGAGATAGAATTGAGTTTTATGAACCAAGAACTCTTGAATAAGCAATAAGAAAGGCTAAGTATTGCTATGAGAAAAGCAAAGGTAAACTTGATTACCATAAGGCATGGAAGGACAAGAAGAATGAGAAGTTTGACCAAAGAAGAAAAGGTTTCAAACCTTCTAGATTCAGGAATCAGCAGAAGCAACCATTCCAAGCTGCGAGTAATCCAGTTGGAGTGACAGGTGGAAAGCCTAAAGAGCCACATCAGAGTAAAGGTCCACTCAAATGTTGGAAATGTGAAGGACCCCACTTGTGTAGATATTGTCCACTTGAGAATGAAAGTGCAAGGCCATCCTATAACATTTAGGGAGCAAAAACAGTGGGTCAAGTAGCAAGAGCGGTCCCTAGAATTTATGCAGCACTAGAGGACCGCCAGGCAGATCATCAGTTAACTGTGGTTGAAGTTGCAGGTAAGATTGTTGAACAATCTGTTTCTATTTTGATTGACCCCGGTTCTACTCACAGTTACATTACTCCTATAGTAGTGGAGATTTGTGCTTTTAAGAAGGTAAAGCATGGAAAATCTTGGCTAGTTCAGCTAGCCATTGGGACTAAGAGAAAGGTCAGAGAAGTGATAGAGAAATGTCCATTGGTCATGAATGGATTGAACACTTGTGTAGATCTGAATATTCTAGCGCTTGGTTCCTATGATGTTCTCATTGGAATGGATTGGTTAGAAGCTCACAGAGTGAAACTTGACTATTATAATAAGACTTTTGAATGCATGGATGAAGAAGGAAACTCGGTAGTTGTGAAAGGTATTCCGAAGATAATTTCAGTAAGATAGGTTTCAGCAATGCAGTTGAAGAAGTTATATAGGAAAGGTTGCCAGTTGTATGCATCTCATATTCTGGAACCAACAGGAGATGAAACTCCTAGGTTGGAGGACTATTAGGTGTTACAGGAATTCAGGGATGTGTTTCCTGATGAGGTTCCATGACTTCCTCCAAAGCGAGACATTGATTTCACAATTGAACTTGTGCTAGGAGCAGCACCAGTGTCCAAGACACCCTACAGGATGAGTACACCGAAGATGCTAGAGTTGAAGATGCAACTGCAAGAGTTGTTGGAAAATAAGTATGTCCGACCGAGTGTGTCTCCTTGGGGAGCATCGATTTTTTTTGTAAAGAAGAAAGATGGTACACTCAGGTTATGTATTAATTACAAATAGTTGAACAAGGTTACTATGAAGACTAAATACCCTTTGCCTAGGATTGATGACCTCTTTGATCAAATGAGAGGAGCAAAGGTGTTTTCCAAGATTGACTTGAGGTTTGGTTACCATCAGGTGAGGATCAAGGACGAAGACATTCATAAGACAACCTTCAGGATAAGGTATGGGCATTATGAGTTTGTAGTGGTACCATTCGGTCTCACAAATGCACCAGCTACATTTATGTGCCTTATGACAAGTTTGTTCTTGTTTTCCTTGATGACATTCTTGTTTATTCCAAGAATGAGGAGGAGCATGAAGAGCATTTGAGACTCACATTGCAAGTGCTCAGGGAACATCAGTTGTATGCAAAACTAAGCAAGTGTGACTTCTATAGGGATAGAGTTCAGTACTTGGGTCACATTATCTTAGAAGAGGGTATATCTGTGGACCCTGACAATATTGAAGCCATTTTGAATTGGCCTACTCCAAGAAATGTGATGGATGTAAGATCTTTTATGGGACTTGCAGGATACTACAGGAGATTCATTGAAGGATTTTCCAAGGTTGCACATGCCATCACTTCTTTGCAGAAGAAGGGGACAAAGTTCGAATGGACTTCGAAGTGTGAAGAAAGCTTCCAGCTGTTGAATAATCTTCTCACCAGTGCACCAGTATTGAAAGTTGCAGATCCAGAGAAAGATTTTGTGGTGTGTACCGATGCATGCATACAAGGGCTTGGAGGATTCCTTATGTAGGACAACCATGTGATATGTTATGAGTCAAGAAAGCTGAAGGAGCATGAGAGAAACTATGCCACTCATGATCTCAAGCTTGCAACCATACTACATGCTCTCAAGATGTGGAGGCATTACTTGATGGGTAGAAGATTTGAATTGAGGATAGACCATTGTGGTCTGAAGTATCTATTTGATCAGCCTACTCTGAATGCTAGGCAAGCAAGATGGCTGGAATTTTTGTGTTAGTTTGATTTTGAAATCAAGCACATAAAGGGAAAAGAGAATAAGGTAGTTGACACACTCAGCATGAAGGTGCAGGAAATGCATGTGGCATCTCTTAGTATTTTCCAATCAAATTTGAGGCAGCATATTGTTAATCACGTTGCCGGAGATGAATTGTATGAGCAGGTAAAAGACAAATTGCAGTAGCAAAGTCTTGAGAAGAAGTATGAAGGATATAAATTGGAAGAAGATGGACTTCTTACTTATAAAGGAAGAATTTATATTCCGAATGTGGCATATTTAAGGAGAGTTTTTATGGTTGAAATCCATCAAGCTCCATATTTTGGTCACCCAGGATATCAGAAGACAATTGCTACAGCTAGGAAGCAGTACTTTTGGCCAGGAATGAAAAAGGACATGGCTTAATACATTTCAAGGTGCATGAAATGTCAATAGGTAAAGGTTGAGCATCAACAACCAATAGGTTTATTGCAGCCTTTGCAAGTTCTGGAATGGAAATGGGAAGTTATTTCCGTGGATTTTATTACAGGATTTTCGATGACTTGGAGACAACATGATTCCATCATGGTTGTGGTAGACAAGTTGACAAAAGCAGCACATTTTATACCAATGAAGTCTACACATAAGATTGATGACATTGCAAAGATCTTCATGAAGGAGACTTTCAAATTGCATGGATTGTCGAAGGCAATAGTTTCTGACAGAGATCTCAAGTTCACTTCCAATTTTTGGAAAGGGTTGTTTGCATATTTGGGTACAAAGCTAAACTTCAGCACTGCCTACCATCCTCAAACAGATGGGCAGACAGAAAGAGTTAATCAGGTGCTTGAAGATATGCTTCGCATGTATGTGATGGACAAACCAACCAAGTGGGAAGATTACTTACACTTGGTAGAGTTTGCTTACAACAATGGACAATAGGCATCCTTGGGGATGAGTTTATATGAAGCTTTGTATGGAAGAAGGTGTAGGACACCAGTGACTTGGGATAACCCAGTGAACAGAGTTGTGCTTGGAACATAATTGCTCAAGGAAATGGAGCAAGAGGTTATAAAGATTAGGCAGAATCTAAAGCTAGCATAGGACAGACAGAAAAACTATGCAGATAAGCATAGGATGAACAGAGAGTTCAGTGTTGGGGATCATGTTTACCTCATAGTGAAAGCAAAGAAAAGTTCCTTGAATCTTGGAAGTTGTGCCAAGCTGTCACCTAGATACTGTGGGCCGTTTGAAGTGCTTGAAAGAATAGGGCCAGTTGCATATAGACTTGCATTGCCTGCTAGTACTAGAGCTCATAATGTTTTTCATGTTTCTTTGCTTAAGAAATATGTACATGATCCTAACCATGTGATAAATTGGGATGTGATTCAGGTGGAACCCAAGGGAGAGTTCCAAATTGATCCAATGCGCATCCTCGACAGGAAGGTCACAATGCTCTAGAACCAAGCCATAGGGTAGGTAAAGGTGCAATGGGAGCACTACGGACTTGAAGAGGCTACGTGGGAGTTGGAGGATGCCATGCGATTGGCACATCCATTTTTGTTCAATTCTGTGGAACATTGAGGCGGTACTAGTGTAGCATTTTGTTTAAATTTTGTAAAAGCACTGAGGATAGTGCTATTGAAGGGGGAGGGGAATGTAATACCCCGGTTTTAACCCCGCTTGCATTAAATATACATGATACATATATTGTAAATAATCATGGTGTGGAGCTAAGGGCAAAGGCCCCACCATCGATTTAGTTACGTTATGTTTCGAATTGGAATGGTCACCGATGGTATATTAGGACATACGGCATATATTAAATTGTGACATCACGTAAATGTGCATTTTAATTAATAACCCAACTAGCTATGTTCACTGCAACTAAATTGAGAAGGGGCATGATTCATAAGGATAAGGAAGGGGGAATGTTGAACATTGAGTAATGGGGGAAGAGCCATGTGTCACCACTCTCTTTTGCTCACCACCACCTTAGTTTTCCATTGTTAGTTGGGGCAGCGATTTGCTGGCAGAAAGACCACTACCACATCCATGCCTGGTCTCACTCTCCATGATGTGCAGATGGTCTTCCCACTAACCAGATCATGAGTCTATTCAGTTTCTTCACGCGGACTGAGTTAAAAGATCCCCAATTCATTGTTTGGGGGTTCTCCTTCCTTCTTTCTCATGGATTTCTAGTCTGTGGTGTTCATCCCTCATGTTCATGTAGAGTTTTGGTATCTGCTTCCCACCAATTTCAGACTGCGCATTGTTCTGTTTTCCATCGTTAAGTTGCAGCTGTGATTGCATCAATAGTTCTGTGGGTTGCATCCTTGTCCCTCATGCAGAGATTGGGAGTATGTTCCTTTTTCCCATTTTTTGGTCTGTGTAAATTTCTCTAGTGACTGCATGAAGGATCGTGTGTTGTGGGGAGGGTTTCCCGTGGGTTGTTATTTTCCACAATTGATGAACTGTGTTTTTCCCCTGTAAAAGCTTCAATAGCTATTGGTTGCTTGCATGCAGTGGTTTTGTCTTCGGACTGCATTGGAGTGGTGAATGAGGGTCTGAGGTGCTTGATAAACCTAGTGGGGTGAGAACCACACAGACAGAGCTACTGAGCTGGCTTTCTTCTCCACAACCCCTGAATAGCACTGGAAGGGAGATCAGGGTTTAAGGGACTACGTTGCAGAGAAGGGACTGATTTCCTTGTGTTGGGTGTGTGTGGGTGTTCAAGAAGCCAAGATGGCTTTGGTGTTGGTGTCTGCAGCTCTTCAATGAGCTCACCAGCTTAGAATTTATCCTTTCCCAGCTCCTGGATGGCCTGATAAACCCAAATTTGTTGGCTTGGCTAATCTATTGTTTGCCTGATAAACCCAACTGTGTTGGCTTGGCTGAACTGTGTACCCTTGTGGTGTTGTTATCCTTGGCTATGTGTAAGCATGTTAGTTCCTTATTCCTTGGGGAATCATGCCCAGCTCGGGGGTGGCAGCGTTGCTAAGAGATTGAGGAGCATGCGGGCCTATGGTTGGGTGGAATGTTGCAGTGACGTAGCTGGTTGCGGGACAAGTTCTCTATAAGATAATAACTCTTTCCTAACATGTTTCTGCAATTATATTTGCCATTGATGAATAATGATATACATATTAAATGTTGATCTGTATATGCATGAGTATTGATTGATATATTTTGCTTCCATTGTGTATATGAATGATTATGCCTCGTAATATGTTTGATGTTTTAAGTATCATGCTTCAACATTACATATATGTATGTTCATGTTCGTTGGGCTAGATGCCCGGATGATTTGATGTATAGTAGCATCCTCTTCGTCAGTCAGAGGGTCGGGGACATTACAAAAACAATACAAGGAAGAAGAAGAAGGAGCTGCGACATAGGAAACAACATCAAGGGAAAAGGGAAGGAAGCTGCGACATAAGAAGGAATAAAAGGAGAACAGAAAAGAGAAGGCACAGAACGAGGAAGCTATGCCAGTTTTGTAAGCTACGACGAAAGGACAAAGAAAGAGATACGATGACATGGAAAAATATTCGCGAAAGTAGGAGTGCAGATAAGGTAACGGCCAGAAAGTGACAGTAAGGCATGATGCAGAGAAGCAATGGCCCTTAGATATTGTGGGTACGAGCTCGGCTGGAACCGACAGAAACCACATGCGTAAAGGAATTGTTGTAAGTCAGGTCGAAAGCGCCTCTTTGGTCTTATTTTGCTATAATAGGAAAGACAACATGTGGGCTGAAGATAGTAAGTTGGCTGAGATAGCAACTGTAGCTGAGTCTGGTAGAGTTTGTATTAAGTCATGATTAAGTCTGTAACAAGGATATAAAAGGAGAAACCCAAGCTTTACATGGGTTAGCCGATCAATCAGTTATCCTATTAGCTATTTCTTTTTTATACACTTTTTGAGTTGAGTAGAGGATACAACATTTTTTATTAGGTAACTCTGGATCGTTGAGTGCATCAGAGTAAGTGGATCTAAAGCTGAGTGCGCAGATAGATAGAGAAGGGAAATTCGATCGAAGCTATGTGCAATCATTGAGTAGGAGTATAGTAGAGTGATAAATATAGAGAAGAATAGAGAGAATGAGAGGGAAAAGAAATCTGTATAGATAGAAGAGAAGATCTTGAACAGAGTTTGTAGCTTTATGTACAAACAAAAGGTGCGTCTATTTTCTCATGCCAATGCCAAATGAAGAGCACCTTGTAGTTTTTCCCCGAATGGATTTCCACGTTACATGCTGTGCATATGTGTGAATGTTGAATAGCTTAGACAAGTGCATATTTACTATGTTAATGATTGATTGGACATTGTGATTTAAATAGATAACTATATGAATGTTGTATTTCAAGTAATGAATACGTTTGTGATGTCTACTCGATGTTCATTTTCTTAAGATTGCATAAATAAGGGTGAGTAATACTTCAGTATTGATATCTAAAGTGCAAACCACCAACCCACATTCCCGGTCTTCATTGGAAACCTTGGCGCAGGGCCAAGGACTTAAACACACTCCCACACAAATTGCAAAAACATGGTTCTAGCAGTTACCCATAAGAACTAAGAAATATCGAGTGAGACAACATCTGTGTTGTAGGTGCTTCCGGTTGGGCTCTGATCTGTCGGGCCGATATATTGGGCTTTGTTGCGTTGACCAAAGAGAGGGGACTGAACCTGGGTCACAGGGGGGGAAAGGCCAACATTGTCATATTTACGATGGCTTGTTGTATCTTTCGAATATTCGAGAAAGTTTACTAATGTTTAAAAATAAGCTACTTTGTTAGATGTTAGACGGAGTGTTGTTGAAACTCAGAAAAATATGTCGTCAGATTTTGGGTTCAAATTTACTTGTGATATATTTATGGCTACATAGTGCATTCACTCAGTTCAACTCACATCGTTGTCAGTGTGGCCTATAAAAATTTACAGGGTGCACTGAATTCTGGTGCGAGCCGAATGACTCGAATGCACCGCACACATTTTTTTATTTTTTATTTAAATACAGAAAATTAAGGCTTCAATAAAAAACTAATCGATTAAAAAATTAAATTATGATGTAATAAACAACTGACTTAATCAACGACCCTTCGAGGAGGCATCATGGAAATGTATGGATAATTTGAATTTTGACCACCATTTGTCAAAATTCAACTTAACAACAGCAGGAAATGCAAATGAAGATTGTGTCCAAGTGGACCACTAATGTTAGTGCATCCAAGGGGGTAAGGTTTCACACGACGCTCTTGGGAGAAAACACATTGAGAAGTGGTAACAATAAATTTTACATCACGGTGTTTTTTTTATTAAACCCCATTCTTATGCGTTTTAGGTAAAGTGCATTGGTGTGTGCGGAAAAACTAATACACTAGATATTAGGGTTTTAAAAAAATACCGTTTTTTTCAGTGAATTTTTTAATGTTTACAATCGATGCGTTTGGTAAAGACAATTGCACTGGTGATATCATACCGACACACCGTCAAGCAGGGATTGTAAATACAATTTAAATGAATTTTGCAATGAAATTATTTGTAGTAGAATGCGGTGCGTTCATTTATCAAACATGCACTGGTGCGTTTATGGTTATCGTGCACATCGATGTTACATTTCTTATTAAAAATAAAAATTGAAAGCATGATGTGTTTAGATGTATTAAATGCACTGATTCATTATACTATTAACGCACTTATGCGTTTAATACATATAAACACATCGATGAACTATTTTTTAAATATACAAGTTTTTAAATTAATTTTTTGTTGATTTATATTTTTCTTTGTTTTGATGCGTTATTATTTAGGTCCACACCAGTGAGATATAGTATGTAACGTACCAATGTGATTTTTGGGTTTAAACGCATTGATTGAAAAATATCTTCTCAACCCTTTGCCCGCTTGCCTCCGCTAGAAACCTCTATTATAAATGGATTTTTGGCCTCTTTTTTATGGGATTCCACTATAACCTCCATTATAGGGCCTTTTCCTTATAGTGGTTGTATGTCTTGATTGTGACCAGAAAACATTATGAGGGAAGTTGAAATTTTTCTACATGTACACTTATGAAGGACCTCTCATAGCGACTGAAGGTTCTGCAAAAAGAAGCAACCTTGTGTTTTATAGAAGACCAACTATAACAACTTTTGAAGTAAGGACATCGATATTTGAGATAAGTATTTGGATTTTTTTTGTCTTGTCAATTGGAACACACACACATGATCATGTCTTGTATGAAAGCAATTATAACATATTTGCTTCTCTCATGAATGAAATAAGTATTTGGATTTTTTTTGTCTTGTCAATTGGAACACACACACACGATCATGTCTTGTATGAAACCAATTATAACATATTTGCTTCTCTCATGAATGAAATAAGTATTTGGATTTTTTTTGTCTTGTCAATTGGAACACACACACACGATCATGTCTTGTATGAAAGCAATTATAACATATTTGCTTCTCTCATGAATGAAATAAGCAAATGTCGAAAAGGAAAAAGGTCAAAATAAAAGAAAAGTTGATAACTTGATATATATAATTAGAATATAAGGATCATCGAGGATGGTGTTATTTTAAGGGGAAGGGGATGTAATATAGAACCTCCAACCAAAAGGAAAACCAAGACATAAATACTAGTGAAAGGGTATAAGCGTGGGCATATGACTTGAGTTTGGAGATTAGACTGACCTTCAAGGAAAAATATCCATGGCCTTAAAGTAAAGCACTGAATGTGTTGTAGCATGAGATTGCTTGTGTATGAGCCATTAAGGGATTGGAAAAAGTGATTCTTAAATTGATAACATCAAAGAAATAAAATCCTTGAGTTTGTTGCAAGTTTAGAACTGAAAAGGTGTAAGTGGAAACTAAAGGGTGAGTCTGCTAGAATACTACAGACAAAGTTGGTCTTGAAAAGACTTTTAAGTGAGACTTAAATTGTTATAACTTGATTATATTAACACCTAGAGACATTACAACCTGGCTCGAGAGTGACTAGAGGAGGATAATAATATCAAGTGTCCTCATTAGTCTATGGTTG
The DNA here is from genome assembly GCA_001517045.1 of Pseudotsuga menziesii. NCBI lineage: Eukaryota > Viridiplantae > Streptophyta > Pinopsida > Pinales > Pinaceae > Pseudotsuga > Pseudotsuga menziesii. The sequence continues at coordinate 124,621 of LPNX010438288.1, forward strand.
GGTGGTTCGGGGGTTACCTAGTGGGGCTTTGCAAAAAGAATATTACTTGAACCAGATAGGTTTTATTCAGAGTTTGTTATTGAATATTAAATGTTGTTACAAATATGTTATTTCTTTGGTTAAATAAAAGCTTTTTTTCTTTAGGAAAAAAATGTTATTTCTTTGATTACTTTTCTTTATAAATATTATTTGTTTCCTATAATAAATACATGTAAATTTAATGAAAATGTTATCTTTCTATACCGATATTTTTGATAAAAAAATATAAAAAAAAAACAAATAATATTTACAAAGATTTATATATATTTATATTTGTATCTAAAGATTTATATATATTTATATTTGGATCTAATTTATTAGAAGACAAAAATGTGATGGCCACTATTTTACTATTTTTATCGAGTAAGTAAAACTAGAACATTAAACATGTTATTTACATGAAATATGAAATATAACCAATGGGTAATCATCTTTGTGTACACATGTACTATATAATTTAATGCATACAAAATATAGAGCATTATAACCTACATAAATGATGAGAAATGGACATGTAAGCTCCATTATTTAAACATGTTACTAAATCCGCAAAGAGAGAGAGGGTTATTTAAACCATAGCTTGTATGGAAAACCTTGACAAAAAATTCATATGCTTGTATATATGCATTGAATTGGTGCAGTGCAATATTAGCTACATTTCATTTATAAATATATGTTATGAACACAAAATTGAATTGTCATGATAGTTTAAGTAAACATAATTTTGGCCTACACTATATATAGTATTGTGTTATTTTTGTTGGAAAAAAAAACATAGAAAGTAATATATATATATATATATATATATATATATATTTCAGAAGAAAAAATACCAAACCTTGATATTTAGAATTGAATCAAAGGATATTTAGAATTGAATCAAAGGACATCATATACAATCATGCTGCACAGGCTATCCAATCTGCTATGTAACACATACATTTGGGACCCCCTCTGATCACTATAGAAACAGTGATGCATCCCATTCTGTCAAGTCCATGAGCAGAAAAAAACAAAAATCCTACCAAGGGAAGGCTTTCATCATCATTCCTAAAAACAGGTCAGAAGTTTTTGCTGAAATCAAAGGTCATAAATGACCACGAAGCTTACTAGTCCTGAGCATAACAAGAAGGCTGAGAGTCTCTTCAATGTCAGCTAGGATCTGGTACAACATAAACAAAATGTATCCGTGCCAAAAAAAAAAGAGAAGGGACAGAGTCCCGACACTAAGCTTAAAAAAGCTAATAGTTCCCATGATCAATGATCATTCCATCCAAAGATTCTGAAAAGTTCCCAAAACCAAGATCTAACAATAGAGCCTTTTTTGAGAGACAGTCAGCCTGTTGGTTATGCTCACGATAAATATGCTTGATGGTCAAAGGTGGAATAATTTGTAGCAGGGACCTAATGTCCTTACATCAGTGACTCAAGTGAGGAGAGTTTAGTGATGCAATCCTGTTTTCCCAAGAAATAATGACAAGGGAGTCACCGTAAATAGTACTAAGAGGGATCCCCAAATGTTTTGTCACTGCAAGGAGAGCCCAAAGAGCCAGGAGCTCAAATCTGGTGTTTGTGCTTCTGCCACAACCCAGAGTGAATTTAATAGTGTGTGAATCACTCAAGAGAAGCACAAAGCCTACTCCCCCAAGGTTCCCAGCAGCTGCCCCATCAAAGAAGCTGCAAGGGAATAAGAGTTGAGGTCGAGAGCCAATACATCTAATTTTTTTCTTTTTTTTTGGTACAGGAAAAAAATGCATTAGCGCTTCAATTTGATGAAGGATAGAGTAAATAGAGGGTTGCTTATTGTCGAAAATACAACAGTTCCGCAGTTTCCAAATACTCCAGAAAAAGAAGAGGGGCAAAAAGCTAATGGCTGAGCCAACAGAAATGATGTTGAACCAAAGTTCAAGGAAAGACCTGACAGTGCAATTATTTAAGGAGGGAATTCCAAATTGCTCATAGAAAATTGAATAGACTCTTCTTGAAAAGGTACAATCGATGAACAGATGTTGGATCGAGTCTTCACCCATCCTGCAGAGAATGCAAATACCTGGACCATGTCTACCACGGCATTGGAGGTTATCCCAAGTTAACACATGAATCATTATCAGTAACCAAATGAAACATCTGATTTTTGCTGGGATATTAAACATCCATAGAAGGTCCAACACTTTGGACATATTAGAAGAACGATTATGGAAATGATGTACAATGCACTCATACCCAAGTGCCACAGTGAGCTTCCCAGCATAATTATTGCAAGACCATAATAATGAGTCTTTCTGATTAGAGAGTCTTATTCTGCCATACTCAAGCCCAAATATAAAACTGTTCCAAATAAATTTCCATTCAACTCCGAGGTCCAATTCCTTAGCAGTAAACCAATAGCTCTGTGCATCAGGGGAGTGATTTCTTGCTTGATCCAACGTTATTATACCATAATCCTCCAGGTAATCCTAAAGATCTCGTGGAAGAAAAAATGGAGAGTCGATACCTACTATCAGATCTGAGCCCACAGGAATATTCTCACCATTTCCAACTTGCCAAGTGAGACCACTGCCAAACCAGGATAAGGTATGGGTAAAACCTTTCCAAATCACTAAAAAAACCCTAACAATGAAATATTTTTTACGGATCCAGGACACCACTAAGAGATTTCTCAGATATTTCTCAGACAAGATATTGTACCATATCCCATTCCCATTAAGGGCTAACCAGAATCTCTTGAGGTGTAACGAAATACTGAACCAACCCAAATGTTTGATTCCCCAGCCACCGAGAGATGTAGGTTTAGACAGAGACATCCAATCAGCTAGATGATACTTTTTACTATCCTCTATTGAGCCCCACAAGAAAGAGAAGATTAGACTTCTGAGTTTGTCGAGAATGGATTTAGAAACAGGCACCAGAGCCATCCAGTAGACTGGAAAACTAGTAAGGACCGCTTTTATCAAGACTAGTCTACCCCCAATGGAGAGTAATAGGAAGGTCCAATGCTGAGTTCTTCTTTCAAAATTATTTATAAGACAGTGCCAGTCTTTAATGAAATAACCAAGGGGCTTTAAAAAGTAGCCAAGGTATTTAAAACCGTTGGAGATGTGATCAAATTTAAATGAGAGAGTGCGAGAGATCCTATTCAATAATCCTTCCTCCATGTTTTTGAACAAAAAACAAGATTTATCCATGTTGATACACATACCAGAAGCTGCATAGAATGTATCCTTTGAATGCAACCCACTCCTCAAAAGTGTCGGTGCCAAACATAATCACATCGTCAACAAAAAGAAGGTGAGTGAGTGAGAGGTGTGAAGAGATCTTGATACCCTTGATCTTCCCATTGGTATGTGCATCCTTTATTAAGAGACTGATCCCTTCAATGACAAGAATAAACAATAATGGGGACAAAGGGCAGCCCTGCCTAATGCCACGGGAGGCAGGGAAAAAGCTAGAAGGGGATCCATTAACAAGCAATGCAAAATTTGTAGATGACAGACATCCCATAATCCAGTTGACAACCACCATAGGGATACCAATTTGAAGAAGAATGAGTCTAAGATAGGACCAATTCAACCTATCGAAAGCTTTTGAAATACCCATCTTGACAATTAATGCACACCTGTTTTTGGTTTTGACAGTATGAAGAACTTCTTGAGTAATAGCCAATGGTTTTGAGATTTTTCTATTCTTTAAGAACCCAAATTGTTGAGGAGAGATAAACTTATCTAAAAAAGGCTTAAGACATTGTGCAACAACCTTGGAAATCAGTTTGTAGACTAGATTGCAAAGAGAGATAGGTCTAAAATCAGCGAAGAGAAGGTGAGGGGTTTTTCTTTTTTGGGGATAGAGAAACGAAGGTTGAGTTCATAGAAGGTATTACTTTTCCTTCCAACCTAGAAGTTTCAACCACATTAACCAGTTCACTCCCCAGAATATCAAAAAAATCCAGAAAAAAAATTCCACTGGCCAGCCATCTGGACAAGGAGATATATCTTTCTTAAAATATTTTAAAGCCAATTCCACTTCTTCCAAAGAAATATGGCATGTGAAAGTCTCCATCTCCTCTTGGTGAAGAAAGGAAGGGAGCAAACGAATAAACTTCAGCTGGGCCTCGATGTTGGTCTAATTATCATCTCTAAAAATATGCTTGAAATACCTTACCCCCAAGTCCTTAATACCTTTGTCATCTTCAATCATGTTACCTCCTTCATCTTCAAGACCCCAAATGGCGTTATGATTCTTCTGTGCAGATGCTACCGAGTGAAAGAATTTCGTATTGGAATCACCCACTGAAGCCCAAGTCATTCTGCTTTGAAGCCTGGCAGATTGAAGTTTGTGATCCATCAAACAATGCAACTCTTCGTGAAGAGCCAGGAACCTGTTGTTTTCAAGGGAGCAGAGCAGACCCGTGCTCGAAGATTCCAAAAGATTTTTAATTTCTTCTTTGATGAGAATGGTCTTTTCTTTCATCTCCAAGGTCTTCTCACGCGTCCATACTTTGACCTTCTTTTTCAGGAGGTGAAGCTTCAAAGAGAGGTCATCCATTTGAGAAGCAAGAAATCCATGGGGTAGAAGAGGCCATTCAGCTCTGACCATATTGATGAAATCATCATTGGACAGCCAGGTATGATTAAATTTGAAAGGGAGAGGGCAGGAAACAGGATCTTCCATCCATTCAAAAAGAACAAGGTAGTGGTCTGATACCACAGAGGGATAAGACTAGACCCTATGCCTGGGGAGAAGGTCAACTAAGTTAAAGGAAAGAAGGAACCTGTCAAGCCTTTTGCAAATGCCCTCTGCCCCTGACCTACCATTTCGCTAAGTGGGCCCAGCACAGGATGGAGCTACATCCATCAGCTGAAAATCAGAAAAAAGTTGAGTGAAGAAGGGGCCAAGAGGATCGAGAAGGGCCTTCTTACCCCATACTTTTGACCTTTTGAGAGTAAGATTTAAATCTCCCGCAAGAATTAGGTTGGGAAGGGATAGAATTCCACCCCTGGAAACCACATTCCAGAAAGATTCACGATGAAGATATGGGCCATAATAATTTAAAATGGAAAGAGAGGTGGTGGAGCCCCTGAAACAAGTTTTAAGAAGGATACCCACAAAATTTCGAAAGGCTTTACATCTGACACGAAGGGGGTTCCAGCCCAAGAGAATACCCCCGGATAGACCTTTGGAGCTTATAGCACAAAATTCCCATCCAGGAAGGATCTTTGAAAATGCTAACAACACTGGGTAGGTACTGTTCATGGTTTCTTGAAGAAGGATTACATTAGGCGAGAGAGAAACAAATAGATGATGGAGGCTTTTCTGTTTATCCAAGCCCCCCAAGCCCTAAACGTTTAGTGAAAGAATTTTCATCTGGAACCACTTAGAGGGGGGGTCAAAGCTCTAAGGACCTGATGGGAGGAAGCCGACTGATGTCTCACCGCATTTTTAAGCCTAGTGGACAAAGGAGAAAACAAAGGTGGAGCAGAGGCCAAATCTGAAGAAAGAAGAGGGGATTTTTTCTTTTTTTTGATAGTTACATTTTCAAACCGGATGGATTCTAACGACAAGACCGAAGGAGAGAGGGGAGATTTTGCAGAGAATATTTCCAAATATTTTTGTAAAGAAGGGTCTGCAAAAGAAGGAGAAGAGACGGGACTGTGAGGAGGGGAAGTACTATCATGAAAACGAGGTCCTGCGAGAGGAGGGAAATCAGAGTCGGAGAAAATAGAGGTCGGCCCAGAGGAGATAGGAGGAGAAATAAGCTAGGGTGGTGGAGAAAGGGACAGAGAGGGTGAAGAGTCAGCATGGGAGTCAACATAAGGGTCTAATACTAGAGTGTTAAGGGACTCAATAGGCACGTAAACCACTACTGAGGAGGGTAGAGTAGCATTGATCTCCACCGAATCCAAAAGAAGGAGTTCTTGTTCAGATGCATCATTGAAAAAAGAGCAGTCATTAGTATAAATACCTTTTGCTGAAGGAGCTCGTGTCGGAGAGGAGGGAACTAGTGAGAAGGTGCCTTGAAGGGAAGGTGGTGACCGTTGCATCTTAGGAGGGTGATGTGAACTCAGAGAAGTCACACCTTAACGAAGAACCAAAAATTCCGTTCATAGGTGACCCACTTCCCAACAATGACTGCATCGAAAAGGAATGTTGAGATAATCTAAGAGCTGAGAGAAAAAGCGTTCATGACACATTATCTCTACTTCAGCCAAAAGGCCCTCTGATATGTCCATTTCCACCAAAATATTAGCCATTCTTTTGTCAAAAGAATGCATGAAATCCTCCTCCACCGCAACAAAACGACCAATTGTGTTGCTAATGCCTTACAGCAGGGAGCGACTCCACAAAGGAGATGGAAGGGCTGGAAGTAAGACCCACTGGTGTCTTTTCTTAACCCACTCCCTTAGGGGGTCAAAATGGACATGCCAATGGTCCAGGACCAGTGAACCCTCACCAATGCGCCAAAGTGAATTTAACACAGTCATGGCATGAGCGTCCTCCAGGAAGACGATAACCATCCAACCCTTGGCAAGTAAACTAATCATAGGCACATAGGAGAAGAGCGGCTTCCAATTTTCTGTAGCCCATGCAATCCATTCCTTTTTCCCCAGCTGACAGTACTCGATTCTTCCTATAAGAGCCCGAGAGCACAAAGCTTCCACTTGTTCCATAAAAAAATCACGAACCCGAACAAATCTAAGCTTCCCCTCAAAAGATTTGTGGGCTTTAGCTTTTCTACGCCTCCGATAATTAACAAGGGTGGACTGAGGATCACTCGACAATGGGGGAGGAACCCCATCCTTAAAACCTGACATGTAACCAAGAAAAGAAAGATCCTGACAATGAAAACCCCGCGCCCAAAAATCAACAGGATCTGGAAACCAAGGTTAAGTGCAACAAACCCTAAGGTTTGTGACCCAAAAAAGAAAACAAGGGTCAACCCACTAAAACAAGCCCAAAAACCCTAGAGCTGAAAGTGCAGAGGATGGACAAAACCCTACTGGGGTACAGACAGCAAGTAAATGACCCAAGATAAAAAAAACAAAGACGAGGTCAACTCCAAAAATCACGGGCTTCCCCAAAGGTGGCAGGGAGAGAAAAGTGACGTGAAAAAAACCCAAAACCCGTGCCCCCCATGATGTAGGAGGTACAATCATGACGCTGAACAAACCCACGAAGAGCAACCGGGAACCAGCTAAAAACCCAAGATAGAATTCCCACTTTTTTAGTGACTGGTTGGTACTAGTCCTCCACTAAGGAGGAGGAAATCCAGTTGCCGGTTCCCCACCAGGAGTAGGGTGGAAGGTCTGAAACAAACACAAACCCAAAGCCAAAAAGACAAAACCAAAACCTTGTGAGGAGGAAGAGAGAGCTAGAACTAAAAGTCTTCGCCACCCCAGGAAAGAACTAACACAGAACCCCTAAACTAGACAGAACCCAAGGCAAAAGGGAGCGGACAACGCCGCGTTCATCCTCTAAAACCAATAATTCGAGGGAGGAGAGTCAAGTTTGTGACTCGCCATAGAGTCAAGCTCATAGAGCGAAAGCCATAGGAGCAGTCTTCCCATCCTTGGACGACGTAGGGTTCGCCATTCTCATGACCGTTACCTATATTGAGATGCTTATCGTGTGAAACTTATATATATATAAGTGTATTATGGTATAATTTTTTAAGAGGTAACAATGTCATACATTAAAGTATGGCATAGGATACACTACAAGAATAATATATAGGTTCTACCTACCATCTCGTACATCATTAATAGAAAGTAAAGGAGGAGGAACATTACATTATGGAATGACATATCATCATGAGTATTACGGATTTAATTTTTTTTTAGATATTAACAATGATGGCTTCAGAAATATCGAAATTCACATCTCAAAAGTGAAAAAGGCCGAATAAAAGGAAAACAAAATAAGTAATGTTTTAATCATTTAGAAGCCCCAAAATAAAAATTAGCAAGGGTTTTTGGAAATAAAATAAAAAGGGAATTCTTATGATAAAGGACAATGCATAATCTGTATTTCTAATCGATAAAACAATATTTAAGATTGATTTGAAAACAATAGCAGAATAAGAGGGATAATAAAACCATCATACTAGGATTTGATTACAAATAAATACAAGTTTATAACTAAAATGATAAACACAAAACAAATATACAAAAATAAATTTGTATATTGTATGACAATGAAATCCCTATCCATCTCTTAATTTGTAATCAATTGTAATCAATCTCTTAACTTGTAATCATTGTCTTGTATGAAAGCAATTATAACATATTTGTTTCTATAATGAATGATATAAGCAAATGTTGAAAAGGAAAAAGGGTCAAAATAGAAGAAAAGTTGAAGACTTGATATAGATAATTAGAAGATAAGGAACACCGAGGATGGTGATATTTTAAGGGGAAGGGGATGTAATATAGAACCTCCAACTAAAAGTGTAATGTCCTCTTTTACTTAGGCATTAAGGAAAAACCCGCTAACCTATGTGATTCTTGTAGGTTCGAGCGGGTACTAACAATCAAGGAATCAACCGAAGATTGATGCCATATATAGAAGATCTAGGGCATCAATATTATATCACCATTGGGTCGAAGAGGGCCACCAAATCCAAAGGCCACCTGCATGCATGACATCCGGCCATTATTTAATGATGCAAGCACCCGATTAAGTCTCCATGCGCATGCATGCAAGTCAACTACAAATTAGAAGATGAAGTGACCTAATTAGGTCAAAAGTTAGGGTTTTCACAGTTGAAAGTTATAAAAGAAAGATAAAGTGAATGGAGAAGGCACTTATGTGATTATTGATTTGTGGAGTCGAATTGGAGAGCTTGACACGCTAAGTTGGGGTTGAGTGCATGCTCAACTAACTGGTGTTTTTCAGTAGCGATATCTATTTTCCCTAGTTCATCATCAGGTTGGATCATCCAGGTTCAGCACTAGTTCATCATCAGGTTACATTCAGCAGCTATTCCGGGAGGTTGATTATTCATCTAAGCCAGATGGTTTAACCGTCACATCGTGTCACCGTGATCAAGGAGAAAGCAATTCGTTTTCCTATCTACAGGGTTCAGAAATTATACATGTTACTTCCATTCATTCTAGAGAACCTCCATTACCCTTCCCCTATAAGAAGGGTCATTCAGCTTGAGTATCAAGCAAGGTATTGTCAGTGCTCCCCTTTTCTGGAGGTGCTAATCTGCATGGGCGAAATGATTTGAGGAGGCCTTCACGTTTTGGGATAGTGTGCCTCTGTTTCTTCCTCATGTTGCTTCCATCATCATCGGAGGGGTATTACAACCCTAGTGCACATCATGTGGGCTTCCAGTAGCAGCTTCTTTATTATTCTGGAGCTTATACAGTTTGAGAGGAGGGCGCATTCACCTGTACGTGGAGGATGATTTGGTGTATCTCTTTATTCCTCGGCAGAATCCTTGCATGCTGGGACCAGTCTCTTCACCATCAGTTGATCTATATGCTGGTATGTACATGCATTGATTTCTCCTATTTCATAGCATCTCAGTATTTTTCTAGGGCACATATTTGCATGCAACTGCATGCACACAAAGTTTGGGGTTTTCTTTCCTATTTGATTAAGGAATAAGTCTATTAGCCATCTACATTATACATATAAACAGGAAAATATCAGTTCGTGATATTACAAAAAGGAAAACCAAGACATAAATGACCAATGAAAGGGTATAAGTATGGGCTAATGACCCGAGTTTGGAGATTAGTCTGGTTTAAGGAAAAATATCCAGGGCCTTAAAGTAAAGCATTGGATGTGTTTTAAAAGAAGATTGCTTGTGTATGAGCCATTAAGGGATTGGAAAAAGTGATTCTTGAATTGATAACATCAAAAACATAGACTCCTTGAGTTTGTTGCAAGTTGAGAACTGGAAAAGGTGTGAGTGGAAACTAAAGGGTGAGTTTGCTAAAATACTAAAGACTAAGTTGGTCTTGAAAAGACTTCTAACTAAGACTTAAATTGTTATAACTTGATTATATTAACACCTAGAGAGATTATGACCTAGCTTGAGGGTGACTAGAGGCAGAAAAAAATATCAAGTGTTATCATTAATCTATGGTTGGGTGGTTCGGGGGTTACCCAGTGGGTCACTACAAAAAGAATATTACTTGAACGAGATAAGTTTTATTCAGATTTTGTATTAAATATTAAATGTTGTTACAAATGTGTTATTTCTTTGCTTACTTTTCTTTATAAACATCATGTGTTTCCTATAATAAATGAATGCAATTATGCAAATCTTATCTTTCCATGTCGATATTTCTGATCTAAGAAACAAATAATATTGACAAAGATTTATATATATTTATATTTGGAGCTAATAGTAAAAACAAATTAGAAGACAAAGATGTGATGGCTACTATTTTACTATTTTTATCGAGTAAGTAAAACTAGAACATTAAACATGTTATCATCCTTTGTGTGCAAATATACTATATAATTTAGTTCATAAAAAAATAAAGCTTTATAACCTATAGAAAGGATGAGAAATGGATATGTAAGCTCCATTATCTAAACATGTTACTAAATCCGCAAACAGAGAAAGAGGGTTATTGTACTTACCGATAGGCAATGTACAAATTGTATTTGATATGGGTTGACTGCATATTAATTTACTGGTTGACCATACATTTTTTCAGGGTTTCTATACTTTTAGATAAGATGAATAATTTAATTATTTTTATCAAAATTTTAAATCTATTTAACTTCAACCTTATTGGGTGATATAATTGTGGCATTATTGCCCAACCGTCGGCGGAATGCTCTGTTTTGGCCACTGAGTATTAAATGAGAGCACCAATACTATGTTCCTATCGAGGAGAAGCATTGAATGCGAGCATTTCCACCGCATTCAGTGCCACCACCTTCACCACCAAGATAGATATCATCAATTGTGCAACCTCTTAAACCGCCATTCACTACCACTGCTATAGTGCCTTTAATACAACTGTTGAAAGGATTCTCATTGTCGCTACTGGTTAAGGGAATTAGTGCTACTTCTAATTTGCACAAAATTTTTTGTTGGACCTCAAGCTATTCGAATGCTAAATTGTTATTGTCTCAATTTAGGTATAAGTCTCTCCTCCATAACCTAGTGTTTTTTGTTGCTTCATTTTAACTATTTTAAATTTAGTACAAATTCTGTACAACAAGCATCATTTACCTGGTTAATCCTCTTGGCATGATTCTTTTTGGTTCTATAGAGCATTCTATAGGAAGCATCCCAACCAATGACACAAGGAGCTCTTTCTTCTTTGGTCGCTATGGGTAAAATACTTCCAATCTTTGCTTCTAATTTTCTTTGAATACTGGACTATATTTGTGAAACATGATAACAATTGATAAAAACCAATTGTTAGAGTTTACTTTGCTTCTAATTTTCTTTGAATACTGGACTATAGTCATGAAATAAGATTACAATCAAGTGTTAGCCTTTGCTCTCCCTGAAAAAAAATAGATTTTACATCTCAAGAAATTTACAGTAAACATTTTATAGTTCAATTTACAGCAATACTTACAGTAAAATTTACAACAATTTTTACAGTATAGAATTTGTTTGCATCCTGCAATAATTATAGACAAATAGAGTTAGAGTGGCCTTAAAAATAATGCTCACGAATGAGAATAGAAGACCGCCAGTCACTTAACCTGGAATCCAATGGATGGAGATAAGGTGATGTCGTTGCAACGCATCTACATGGATTCGTTGCATAAATTAAAAATGTTCATAAACAACAAGTTGGAAGCATCAGTTGGTAGACGGTCTAGTCACAAAATGCACACTCTCTCAAGGCCGAGGAAGAGGAAATGCTCACATGAGCCACTGGAAGACACCCATGTAAACCTCAACAGGTCTATGGCTCATGAGAAAAAGAGAGAAAATGCAGAAGGAGGTGTAGAGACTATCAATGCATACAAAGTTCATTCACGCAGAGAGCAGAAAAAAATGAAATGCCCACCAAATATTGGCAAGTAAGAAACACCATTGTCATCATGGTTCGGGTTTTGACAAGTAAGAAACACCATTGTCATCATGGTTCATGTTTTGGAAAGAAAGAAACAGCATTGTCATCATGGTTCGGGTTGTCCTTGTGGCACAATAGAGAATGCAAAAATTCCAGACGGACACAAATTACAGGCGGGCCTCAGTCTACCTGAGAAATTGATCCCAATAACACGAAATGTACCTGTAATTGAAATCCCAGAGCCCCAGTCAACCTGCAAGAATTAATACATCCCATTAAAATTGCATTGGCTAGCAAGAACTAGTAAAATCATTGGAATTGCATTTGCTTGCAAGAACAAGAAAGTTCATCATTACTCATGCAGGATTGCAGGTATCAATGCCTCATCCATGAAATTATCTACACCTATTCACGAGTAGGTTTAGTGAATATTACAGATTTGTTAATTTGCTAGGCCTTTCTTTTTTCCCAAGAGCATAGTACTTTTGTTGCAGGTGTTTCATTAGGGAAACTGAAAAGCGAAGCAATGGACAGAAGATGAAGCTCACACCTTAGCTTCTTTGATTTAACATTGTGCATGCATGCTCGAGCAGACTTTTTCTTCTGTGTGAACATTTTTCAACTCATCAAATTGTTTATCCAACAAATTTAGGATTCTTTTGTTACCAATAAAAATCGAGTTTTTGAAAATTTTGATGCAAATTCGTTGAAATTATTGGTTGTGTAAACGGGCTTTTCACTGAGATCAAATCATAGTTTTTTTAATTCATATATAAGCATTCTAGATCAATTTCATTTTAGCTCCAATTTTTAAATAAGTGCTAAATGAACGTTTTCAAAATTATCCAAAAATACCCTCTTTTAAAATACTTGTATCAGCATATATTTAGTTGGGTATGCTATGTCATTATGTAAAACATTCACAAGATTATATTTTTCCGTCACAACGATTGCGATCTCACTATCCCAAAAAAATCATAAAATTTTAGTTTGTCTTCTTGCCAAGAAGATGACCATAAATAGATTTAAATATTTTCAAACACATCTAACATCCAACTTCATTTAATTGATTTCCAAATAACTATTTAATAAATTTAATATTGAAGCAAAACCCATTTCAATCATAAAATTCTTCAAGATAGTAATGAAAACTTTGACACTAGTCACACATTGTGACTATATAACTTTATAACAATGGGTATGTCACACATTGCGATTATATAACATTTTAACAATTGGTGTGCCATCAAAGTTTGCATAAATAAAAATAATAAACAAATAATAATTACATGGTTGGATTCTTTCCAGACTCGTGGAGCTAATATACTCAATGTAAGTTAATATCTCACTGCTTTCCAATGCCACATAATAGTGTCATGTAGAGTTTCTTCTCGCAACTATTTAGATTTTATGTTCTTTTAATAAGGATTAAAAGAATATCATGCAAGTAGCCTACTTGCCGCCAAAACAATATATGCATTATATACAAATACAAAACGAATCGAACCAACCTAAAGCTGGCGTCAAAGTCTCCAATGTATATATACACGTGTATTACTATATAATCTTTTAATAGGGCATAATTCAAGACTCCGAGAATTAACTTTATATATCAAGACTATTAGACTCTTAAGAATTAAGAAAAAAGGATAGCAATGTCATTAAGGTGCGGCATATGATACACTAAAAAAAATAATATAGGTTTTACCAACCATCTCATATAAATACTTTATGGAACGACGTATCATCACGAGTATTACTGATTTAAAAGTATTTTAGTTATTACAATATTTGCTTCAAAAATATTGAAATTCAAATCTCAAAAGTTAAGAAGGCCGAATAAAAAGCCAACCAAATAAGTTATGTTTAATAGTTTTGAAGCCCAAAAGAAAAATTGGCAAGGGTTTTGGGAAATAAAATTAAAAGGGAATTCTTTATCAATTGGCAAGGGTTTTGGGAAATAAAATAAAAGGGGAATTTTTATGATAAAGGTTAACATATAATTTTTATTTACTAAAGGAGAAAACAACATTTAAGATTGATTTGAAAATAATAGCAGAATCAGAAGGATAATAAAACACTTAAACCAAGATTTGATAAAACTTTATAATATAAATGATAAACATAATACAAAAATACGATAATAAAATTGTATACTATATGACAAGGAAATCCCCGTCAATCTCTTAATTTGTAATCATTTGTTTAATTACAAGAAAACTTGGCTTGTAGTTCGTTGAGAAACATTATACCACTTAAGGATTTACAATTTAGTCCTAATAGAATCCACTTACTTAGTTCTTTGTACTCGGGGTTGCAAGGTCGAATAATTTTGAGTATGTCCTCACCTTTCACAGGTAATACTCCGCAAAAGTTATGAAATTCATTAATTGATAGTGTTACAAGATGAAAATGGGGATAATGAGGACATGAATAAATGTGAATCAAATTAAGAGACGGTTACTTGTTAGAAAATGTTTAAGAGATATACACCCTTTCTTTTAATAGTAACTCGCAATTGTACAAAATGAGTGATTAAGGAAAACAACAAACCCAGGAGTTGTTATTTGTTAACTAAAAAATACTTCTCTATGTGCACTCACCTTATCCATAGAATAATCCTAACAATTTAGGGAACGATTCAGGGCTTCCAACTCAAACAACAAGACTAGTTGAATGTAGTACAATTCATCTAACAATAAATATAGGTGTTTTTGCAATGATCCAACGATAACAAAAATTCATGTAAATGGGCTGGTGCAAGCTAATGCTGGTCACTTATGACACGTTCGTTGCAATGGATTTCTGGAAAAACAGAAATCTGAACGTCAAAAATCAATATTAGAGGTACCTACACAACTTTTTGGAATATGGTGTAAAAATATGAAACATGGACAATCGAATTACCTTCCAGAATATATAACTTTTATTTATGGAAACTAAGTATAAATCCCAAAAAATGAGGTTCTTCTAAGGTTGGTATGTTATTTTTTTCCCAAAAAATAATGAATATGTTTGCATTGGTCCACTCGTTTGGTATGCAAATGGTGGAATTTTGTGAAAAAAATTATATAGGGTTGTAGATAACAGGTGTGTCTAGTGCATCGTTATTTTTCCATATATATATATATATATATATATATTAAATTAAGGAAGTTAGTGATGCACTAAAATGACAAGGTTGAGTGTTGGTCCATGACATCTTGGTCTTAACATAGTCAATGAATGATATTTTTTTGTTTAGGATATAGGTCTTTGTGTCTTTTTGTGCGTGTTCTGTTCCGTTTTCTAAATAGGCAAGCCAATCAAAAGTTATAGCCGAACCAAATAGCCTACCTTTTGTGTTTGATTGATGTTAGTCCATTTAAAATTAAATAAAAAATAGAAAAAAAAAGATTTACATAAAAATTATATATTCAGAATCTACAGATAGAGTTACACAAGTGTGTGAATTTTCATTAGCAGTGGACAAGCATGGCATATGCAAAATCATGCACAAAATAGGATAAGTGGTACAAAACATGTTTTATGTCATAAGACTGTCCAATTCACTTGGTTTGCCAACCCGAACCTAAAACCAAAGAAGCCAAGTCATCCACCACGTAGGTTGGAAAAAAGGTGCCCGCCAAAATTCTAAATTTAAATCATGCATGCACGTAGTTTAAAACGTAACGCTCACGCACTAGAAGCACGCTCACGCTTCTAAGTGCGTACGTGTTAAACTTGCGTGCGTGCATCTGTTAAGTTAAAACTTTGTTTCGATTTTATTTTCAAGTATTTACAATGGAATGATGATGAGGAGGAGGATGATGACAATCATTGATGATGAGGATGATGACTATGATGATGAGGATGATGATGACGATGATGGTGATAATGATGATGATGAACAATGATGGTGATGATGAGGATGATGAGGATGAGGATGATGATGATGATCACGATGACTATGACTATGATGACGATGATTATGATAATGATGATGATGATTACGATGATGAGGATGATGATGTTGATAATGATGATGATGACCATGACGATGATGATGAACAATGATGATGACGGTGATGATGATTGTGATGATGATAATGATGATGATGACGATGACGATGACGACGATGATGACGATGACGATGACGACAATGATGATGATGATGATGATCATGAATAGTATGACTACGATGACGATGATTATGATGATGAGGATGATGATGACTATGATGGTGATGATAATGATGATGACGACGACGACAATGATGATGATGAAG
>LPNX010438288.1:143426-165849 GCA_001517045.1 Pseudotsuga menziesii
TATGGAAAATATACTTCATCTTGAATTAGTTATCCCTCGAGCTCCTCCTGGGATAAGTCGTCCCGGTTCATCTTGTGCTCTCTTTAGTCTTGTATGATGTCCTAGGGGGTAAGATGTTGATCAATTGAGCTTTTGTTCTTGAAGATAGTGAATTTATTATATAAATGATACTGAAAGGGTGTTTTCAAAGTAATGGGGGTGATTAAGATTCCAATACTGTAGTGGTCGTGACTTGTGAGTTGATTTTCATGTGACAATTGTTCATCGATGTCTGCAAATGTACGGTCCATATAATAGAACAAGTCATCTGGTATCAGAAATATTCAAAAAAATGTGTGGCCATCAGTGTAATGAGTGTTTATATGTGTATTAAATATTTCGATGTTTTCCAAGATTTAGTAATGAGATTTCACCCATTTTCAAGATTTAGTAATCAATATTTATAGTAAGCCATTTGATACTCCATACAACGTGGCTCCTCCAACATCACATCTATAAAATTTGAAGGACAAAGGATTTTGTAGAGTTAACGGAGCCTGATGCTTTCTTCTTTCTTGATAGTAGTTGTCAATTTCAATTACTCATGGAACTCACATCCAGGATTTTGATGTGTCAGCTTGGACAAGCACTCTTTGCATTTTTCTCAGTACACGATTGACGACTTATTAACGGAGATTTATATATCTCGTTATTTATATATAACAAGAAACTATTCCAAGTTTGATTCGAGGATGATGACAATGATGATGATGAGGATGATGACTATGATGATGATGACGAGGATGACTATGATGATGATGATTACGATGATGATGACTATGATGATGATTATGATGGTGATGAGGGTTAGTGTTGGAGGCCTCCCTTATCCTCTACCATCCATAGGTAAGGAGCCTAAGACATCATAATGGCGCCCATTTGCCTAAGAATAAAGTAGCAGTGAAGACTATATTGTAAAAATACTAGTACATGTGTGAATACCAAGACATTGTTGAAGAACATTAGTCATTAAATGAGATAAACGTTAGTGATTAATTGTTGTAAATGTTAGGCATAAGCTTGCGCGCACTTATTTGCATGTACGCATTAGCACGTGTGCGCACTCTTATACACGCATGCATGCTCATAAAGACGCGTACGTGCACCTATTACTAGTTAAAAAAAATAGATATCTAGATTCCCGAGGTTGCTACCAATTTTCACAGGTTTTCTACAACTGTTCGTGCATTTTGTGCTCCTGAACTTTGCAATTTGGCTCACACTCAATCATCAATTAGACACTCTTTGATATATTGGATAGAAGATCACTCTTGGAATCTAACAAACATATTCAGTGTTCTTGGAAGTTAGTGGATACATTCAAACTACAAGTTTTCATTGCAAGAAGAGATCATTTTGAATAGGTATGGTGAATTGTAAATAATTGTTTTCATTCACAAGCTTTCTGATCATTTCTTTGATTTATGTTTTATCATGTGCCTACAACAATATCTCTCTCATATAGAACAATTAATTTCACAAGAATAATTCCCAACTTTGCATCTAAACAAGTCTCATATTCTCCATACAAGATGAAGTATGCAATGTTAACTAATTTACATTTGCACATGAATATATTTTTATTTCACACAATGATGGCATAGATGAATTTATCTCTTAAGACTCTTCAATTTAAAAAAAATCCCTTTGAAGCAATCATGGGAGAGGTTCCATA
This sequence comes from Pseudotsuga menziesii, assembly GCA_001517045.1. Classification (NCBI taxonomy): domain Eukaryota; kingdom Viridiplantae; phylum Streptophyta; class Pinopsida; order Pinales; family Pinaceae; genus Pseudotsuga; species Pseudotsuga menziesii. The sequence goes on from LPNX010438288.1 coordinate 145,141, forward strand.
TTGAATAGTTCACCAAGTTGTCCATATTCTCTATACAAGATAAAGTATGCAATGTAGACCAATAATGATTTGCACATGAATATATTTTGATTTCCTGCAAGGATGACATAGATGAGGTTCTCTATTGAGACTCTTCAATTTGTATAAAAACCTTGGAAGCAATCATGTGAGAGGTTCCTTATTGAATAGTTCACCAAATTATCCATGCTCTCCTCTTCATGATAGATTTATCATAACATGCCTTTGAGCTTGACATGGATTCCTGTACCTCAATGATTTTTCCTTTTTTCGGGGGATTTGCAACCTCCTCATTGTGTAATTAGTCAATTTGTTCTTTTTAGTTAACTTGTAACTGAATGAGTGTAATTTTTTCAATTTATTCCCAAGACATCCAAACACCAACTTTTGTATTCCCTCACAACTAATGTGGCATATTTCGTGTAATGTCATCTCGTCTGAAGGTGTTGGAAATGAAGAATATTTCACTCATCTTCTTGTGACTTCCAATACTTTTTGAAAACAAAGGAAGTCATAATCCTAAGCTGTAATACCTGCAAAATTGACTCTCTTTACTTGACTCAAATAGGGTATAGAAATGAAACTTTAGTTCGAACATAAAGAGAAACCTTTAACCAACGTTTATGTATCAATGCCAATAATTACCATACTAACATATCTGTAATTTAGTTAATTATGTTGGAACACATAATTTTTCTTGTATAATGGAACTAATACCTTATTTGTTGCTTCTTATATAGGGGTAGAACTTAAAGTTTTGATAAAGAAACTTTTGGAGATGGTCAACTCACGTAACAGAGTAAGAAAAACTAGAAGGAATATTCCCATTGAAAATGAAAATGAGGTAAGAGAGGCTGTCAGGTTGGAAATGGAGATAGTGAGACATGGTCCAGACATTTCCACTGATACTGTGATCGATCCTAATAGAGTTGATGGCATAACAACCTCTACTTCAAAACCACGGGTGAAGCGGTTGCGTCCAACGGACCCAAATCAAATTCGAACATCAACACAGTCTCAAACTAGTAATCCATCAACAAGCCATGTTGAAGCTCTTGAAGACATATGTATATTGAGATACGTCGAGTATCAAGAGTTGGACCTAGGAGCAATGATTAATTTGCAATCTATCCAATAAGACCACAACCATGTCGAGCACACTCTCAATATGGAACAACATGTGAATGAAGCACCACAACAAAGAAGCCCTAGGATTCGTAGCTCATGTCCACCTTCCCTACCTCAACTGTCTAGTGCAAGAAAAGGGACTCCTATATGTATCCATGTGGATGAAAGTTGTCTGTCAGGCCTTGAATGTAATTTTCCCAAATGCACTATCGATTGGAAATGTAGCAAATTCATGAAGGAATATTTTGAATCCAAAGGCGATGCAGGTAAATGTCAATTATTACTGTGTTTGTTAAAGTCAAATTGTTTAGTTGTTGTTAGGAGAATGTCGGGCATAAATATGGTTAGAAGTTTAGAGGCTAACAATCATATTGTTAGAAATCTCCAATCTTCTTTTAATGTGATTGCAAAGACGTCTCGCACTAAATATCTTTGTGCGTCTCGTTGTGTGTTATCAGAATCATTTGTAAGCAAGTCCACATGACAACATCGCCTCCTTTCACATACTTAAATTAAATAGAAAAAATGTTAAGAAGTACTCTGTTATAAGAGAAAATATTTAGACTCCAGGTGGAAAAGATTGTTGGGATTTTGTCGGCAGGTTGCCTCGTCGAGATATGAAGCTAATTGATGCTATTAAGGACTTAGTACAAAAGTTCTAGCATGATCATACCAAACCTCATCTAACCAAAGAGATGTGCTAAAGCTGAGAAAATGTTCTACTGAACATGAACCCCACGTAAAACACTTCCTTGACACAACATAGACTGAACTCTATGAGAGATTCAGGAATGAGCACACACAATTGAACATGGGCCAAAGGTCCTTTGAGAAATGTAAACCATGGTATGTTCGTATATGCATTGATCAAAACACATGTTGTTGCAGATACAATGTAGAATATGAATATTTTTATGACACATATAAACATATATTTTGTGATTTGCATACTAACCTTGAGTAGGGATGCAATGAATCCATAATACCACCGAATTCATCGAGATATTTTATCGTTAGCATCATGTGTCCAAGGCATGAAGGACAAAAATACTATGGAAAATCATTTCCATATGGGCATTGTTCCAGGTGCAGTGGGTTTTCTCTTTTGAACCATTGCATTCATGGAAGCGATGAGCATCAATTTGGAAATATGAGCGTGGAGATGCAGAGCTTCAAGTACGTAACCTATCAATTAGATAGTGCGAAGGAAAGTAAAAATATTGCATTGGTGAATTCACAGGTGCAAATGATTATTGCATGTTTTTCCTCTTACATGTTCAGTTTCTACATATACATTCTTTAAATGTCACATTCTAATACGACCCTTGTTTCATGGAAACAGGTACGGGTATGTGATTTTTTATAGGATTTCTACAAGAAAACCAAGCAGTATGTTCAACATGTGCCTGTAGTGTGATGGTAGGATGATAAGTATAGAGAATGCAAGGAAATATTTCCCATTGGGACCATATTGTCAATTTTGGATTTTGCAGAAAACTACACCCTTTAGCCACAAAATGAAATTCAGAGTCAATACTACCATTCCGCCTCTTAACCCAACTGTGAGAGATGGTTTGAACTTGGGGCCTGTGAACCCATCTGTTGGTTTGGATGGTCCTTAATGCAAGTGTTGGCTTGATAAGCCTGTAGACTATTAACGCAACTAGGTGTTGGATTGGCTGGACAGTGTGATAAGTCCAACTAGGTGTTGGCTTGACTGTGCGTTAAAAATATATGGCTGTGTGTGAGTCTGTTATTCCCTAGTTCCTTGTGGAATCATTCTTAGCTCGGGGTGGTAGTGGTGTTAAGAGATTAAAGAACACACTGGACTATGGTTGGGTGGAAATTTGCATCTACATAGCTAGTTGCAGGACAACTTCATCCTTCAAGATAAGTATTCTTTTTATTTTTTTATGCAATGTACTTTCCTATGAATTTTTCTACTCATGATTGAATTCTTACTGATGGTGAAGTAGATGTCTACTTGTGTATTTTTTTGCATTTTATCTTTGTTTTTGCCTAAGTTCATGGAGGCTAGAAGCCTGTTACAGAGGTCAAAATTCTTCTGACTTAGTGTTTCCACGCTTTGAAATAATCTTAAGAAAGGAGGAAGGCAAAAGTTGGAAAGCATCAGTTGAACTGGGTAGAAAGGTTGTATTTCCGCACCCTTGGATCTTCCTATGGAAGGAGGGAAATTGAAAAGCGGAAAAGCACAAAAAAATTCTAAGGAAAATTTATTGTTTCAATTTCTGAAGTTCGAGGGCAGAAGTCGGAAGGAAAGAGAAAGGTTAAGTTGAAAGTGTAAGTTCTGATTCCTGAGTTTTGCATCAGAAAGATGGAAGGTGAAAGGCAGAAAGTAAACTAGTTCATATATCATTTTGATGGTTCTCTGGTTTTTTACTTCCGAGGCTAGAAGGTGGAAAGATAATGCATGGAAAGCAGAATATTGGTGGAATGCTTCATCGAAATGTTGAAGTTTCAATTTATGGGTTCTGAGGCAAGAAGGAGGAAAGCGGAAGTGCGGAAGATGGAAGATGAATCTTTTGCATCGTCTGATTTTTAAAGTTTCAATTTTCGAGTTCCAAGGCTAGAATACGAAAATAAAAAGTGTGAAAATACGGAAGGATGAAGTTGAATCTTTCACTTCGTCGAAATGTTAAGGTTCTGATTTCCGATTTCCAAGGCCGGAAGGTAGAAAGTAGAAGTGTGGAATGTGGAAGTTAAATCTTTCGCTTCGTCGAAATGTTGAACTTTAGATTTTCGAGTTCCGAGGCTAGAAGGCAAAAAGAAGAAGTGCAGAAGGTGGAAATTGAATCTTTCACTTCATCGAAATGTTGAAGTTCTGATTCCCGAGTTCTGAGGTTGGAAGGAGAAAAGCGGAAGTGCAGAAGGTGGAAGTTGAATCTTTCGCTTTGTCGAATTGTTGAAGTTCTGACTTCCAAGTTCAAGAGGAAAAAGGTGGAAATGTGGAAGGAAAACGTTATACCATTCTCTTTGTTGAAACCTTGAGGTTCTGATTCCTAAATTCTGAGGTCGGTAGTGCAAAAGTGGAAGTGCGGAAAGGTAAAGGTTAGTTCGGAAATGGCCATTTTGGACACAAAATGGATAATTGAAGGGTGAAACGACTAGTATAGTGGTTCTAAGCCTGAGATGAAGTTTGGAGAATAGGTTAACATCCATACTCGGTGTTTATGAGAAGAACAAAGAGGTTCTTTAAGCAAAATTTTTAAATTATCCGCATTATGGGCTATGGGGATGTGACACCTCAAGGGTTTTGGGATTGTTGTATTCAATTTTGTCCTTGAATATAAGAGGTAAACAAATGAGAAACCTCTGTATATTAGGCTTTTCATTGATAATATAAGGTACATATCGTAATAAGCTTAAAAATTTACTACTTAGTTCCTTCATTGACATTAAACCTAGCTTAAGATCATAAAATTCCTTAGCTCTTTCTTCGTAATATTGTTCAAATAATTTTTTTATCTTAAAGTATTTCTTGAAAGTCCTCCAAGTTACATACTTTTATTTAATGTTTTTCACTCTTTTTATATCTTACTACCATATATCAGCTTTTCTAGTTAAGTTATAGATAGCCATCCTAGCTTTTAGCCTATCTGAGTAATTATAAATTTGAAAATACTTTTTCATACCTGACAGCCATGCCTCAGCTTCTTCACCCTTTTCCACCTCACCATTAAACATCGGGGGTTTTATCTTCTTAAACTCTCTTGAAATTTCTTCATAAGGTTTATATTTTCTCTTTTTAGGACTGTTGTCGCTATCTCTACTTTCACTGGAATATTTATGTTTTTCTCTGTGCGACCTAACCTTAATTCTTGATGAGGAATTACTTTCATTATCAAAAAAATTTAACTTCTTACCTTTACGCCTGTAGGATATAGTTCCAGATTCTAATTCATGTTCTTTTCTTTTATCATTTCCTTCGTTATGTAATTCATCCAACAATATTTGATTTAGTTCTTCCCATTCTCTTTGGATTCTTTCTCTATCTTCCTTGACATTCAGTAATCCAGCTTTTAAGTATTTTACAATTTGGAGTAATTTAGATGGTTGATTATTTAATTCCACATATATGTTATCTAGATTATTATAATGTGATCCATCCTCAGCAGATGCCTCTATTCCTTCAATTTACTGTAAAATAACAATTTATATCTATGTATAAAAACAATTTTTGACATAGTCAGTCTTTTTGTTTTTCCTTTTTTGTATGCGAGTTGAGCCAACTTCAGACCTAGTGTTTGGAAACTCGCTCTAATACCACATGTAACATCTACAAGAATTTCATAAGTAAAAAGAATTGTTGCTACATGGTGCTTAGATCAATATACGATCTAATCTAGTTTCACACAACTCATAAGAAAATATGGTAACTTCTATATTTCATTTTCATCCTATGACTTAGCTTGGAACTATGATTTAACAAATCGACTGTGAAAACTCAATTACAAAAACAACAAATTATGGAACATATAACTCTATATTGGAATACATATTTACTTGTTTTGTCGGGAAGCTTTAAGTGTTATGCATGTCTTGTCGTAAGCTACAATTTGTGTGATTACTTTGTTTTACTATAAGGATGAGTACGTCACATTTCTCTTTTTATATATATTTAAATTGTGTGGGTTAAACTTTCACCAAATATTTACCTTAGGGATTACTATGCAGTAGCATGGATATTGTGAGATCTTAAATCCTCCTCAAGTCTTCATGATTAAGGTAGCGATGCAAAGATATCAAAACATTCACAATTTGTCTATTGCAACATATTTGGTAAATATTCAACTATTTAAACTACTCTACTTACTTAGCGATCTCGCTAACACATTTATTTATCCTGGAGGTGTCTTAGCCAAGTTTCCCTTAAGAGTAAATGTCACAAGTCCTACACCTTTACCGAGTTTCTTAACTTGGAACAAAGGGCAGTTTACCACCTTATGCTCTCAACTATATGCAAAGTGGGTTATGTGGTTGATTTAAATTGTTTATAAAAATTGCTTAAGTCCGATGGTGATTTACAAATAGAAGGCACCCACGCTAGGGTTGACCTTACCAACACCTTGTCTATTTTTCTCTATCATTCGGCTGAATGTCACTATGCTTTATTGGTTCTACTCAGAGTTGTCCTTCCACTCTATTTACTGCGGCTAAGAGCTTAACTCGGTGTAAAGTGAGTACTACACTTACTGCGTGACCCTGTACTTTTGTTTATCACGGGCTTGAGTTGCTCTATGGAGTGGAATGTAGAATTGTATTCTTGGTTAGCCAGATGTCTATTAAAGCCAATAATCTTCGAACACTCATTTTACAGGTAAAGAAATCAGTTCTCACGGTTTGCATAGAAATACTTTGCTTCTTACACTCATAGTTATGTATGTTCGACAACATCTGACCTCTGTGTAATTGTTCTTGTGTTTTAAATACACAAAAACAAGTAAGACCATCCTTGAAGAAGTTCTTTAATCGCAGAGGTAAGTTTGGGTTCACGACCATTTTCTATTGTCTTCTATATTCATTGGGTTTTGTTCATGTTGGCATTTGGTTGCTGATGGGAAAGAATGTCCCATGTGAGTATTTAACTTCTTGTGTTACCCACCACTGCTCTTGGTAAATCTTGATTCTCAAGGGTTTACAGACTATCTGTTATAAATTTAATTTTTGGGTTTTGTATAAGATTTGCAGTGGTTTAATTTATTGTTTTTGTCTCCATTATGGGGAAAGGATTTCCAAACAATTCTACCTGGGGTTTATAGATATAGTAAACATATTTTAAGCCAAGGCTCTGTAATTTATCGTTTTTCCATTTAATAGTGAAGCTTGTCAATTGTTAGACTTCTTCTTATTTATATGTTTTAGTTTGTAAATATTAATGTCTTTTTGGGTTTTTCTTTAGAGTTGATGTTTAGATTACTACATTATCCTTGTTGAAATAAATCCATTCTACTTAAATAAATGGTTATGATAATTCTAGTTATAAGATATTTATGTCTTTTCTTAGGTGTTTTACTGTAAGTTCCAGCTTAGGTGAAAATCACTATTTTGAGTTTCGTTGTATGCTTTAGTTATTTGATATATTACTTGGAAAGAAAATATCCTTACATGCCTCAAACCTGTGACCTGTAAAATATTTCTTAGATGGTAACTTATATGGAAAGTGTTCTTTATTTTTCTTTATACTGTAATACCCTATTGGATTTTTTTACATAATTTTAATTGGTAATAATATTAGATTGAATCTACTTTTGTGATAGTTGTAAAATATTTAACCCTAAAATTGTTTTATGCATAAAAGAAATGAGCTTTTCGGCTGTCTGCAATGATATTGAGTAAATTATAACACATAAGCCTTTCAGCTGTGTAATAATAATATTTGAATAAATTAGAAATTTAATAAGCCTTTCAACTAAATGCTATTGATATTAAACTACTATATCTATCTATCTATCTATCTATCTATCTATCTATCTATCTATCTATATATATATATTAACCCGTCAGTTATAAGCCATTTCGTAACGAACCTAGATTTATTATTTTAGCAAACTTATAAATTTTACAATGTTAAATAAGAGTAAACCCTAACTGTAAAAAGGATTTGGGGTTTGATTAAATCAATGAGAACTCGATTTTTTTTAACTTTCTAGTAAATTTTATAATAACATGATTTTTTTCTAAGTACTAAATAATTCTAGATTACAAATCCTACTATGAAGAGCGGTTTTAAAACTGTAAAATCTATTCTTCTGTACTTAACTGAAAATTTACAGGAATTAAACTTTCCTACTTCTTTCGAAAACAATCAATAAAACTGGAACTTTCATCATTCATAAATACTTCAGAAATAATAGATAAATAATTTAAGATAATAACTCCAGAACATGACAGAACCTGGTAATTTTCGAAGGGGACAAACACCTAAAGAAGATTGTTCCTCCCAACCATCTCCTGAAAGCAGCCAGATCACTTGCTTTAGGACCCCCGAGCCTATTCACTGAACCACCAGGACGAAGATACTGTGTAGAAGCCTATATAGTACTCTCTATAACTTAGCAGTCACACTTGCAGACATGAACTCTTAACAATTCACTCTAGCTTTCCCCTCATCGAATTCCCCTTGTGTTCCTAACTTTTAAGTTTCCAGCAAAACCACAAGATTCTAATCTCTTAGAATGTAGTGATCCTCCTGCTCATTCAATGGTATATATAATCTTGCATAGGTATTTGGGTCAGTTTTGCAATTAAATGAGCCACCTGCTTAGTTCCTCTTTCCATGGGAACATGACCACAATTATAGGGATGTTGCTTCTTGCAACAACTAGAAAGTGAATGTTATTGCTGCCATTTGTTTTTCGGCCTTCTACAACAGATCATTCCTCCTAGTGGGTCAATGAACACTCTTCAATAGTCTTCTTTGGATAGGCGTCTCTTCTTTTAATTATTAAATAATAAAATAATTCAATTACAGTCATCTTTGACCATCCTTGGTGGGTTACAAATATTTTGAAATTCAATTTTAGTGTGGAAATTCAAGTGGTATCCTTGATCAATTAGAAGGTTAAGAAGTCATATTGAAAGAAACAGTTTGAAATTCAAGTTTAATGTGGAAATTCATGTGGTACCCTTGATCAATTAGAAGGTTGAAAAGTCATACTAAAACAAATATTTTGAAATTCAAATTTAATGTAGAAATTCAGGTGGTACCTGTGCCCTTATATTTTGCTTGGGCGCACATATAACTCTTTGGAAGTTCTCTATTTTAAAATTTTCATTTTTATATTAGCAATGTTGATTTTTTTCATTATCCTAGTGAAAAAAGATAGGTGTTTTTTTGTTGATGTAATTGTAACTTCGGAATTGATTCACTTGTATATCTTATATTGTATTTCATTGTACCCCAATGTTCTTATCGAGAGAATCATTAATATAATAAAGTCATGTAAATTCATATAGGTTAACCCTCCATTGTAATTCGGGGCAATATTCCCCACAGTTGAGGGGTTCTATGGTTATTAGACTCTCCTAGTGAAGTCGGACTTGGTAAGTAATTGTCAAGTGGAAAACTAGTATAAATAGAGAGTGAGTCTCTCTATTTGAAACACACACTCACTCACTTGTAGCGCGTGAGTGAGAGAAGAAGAGCTCGCACAAGTGAGAGAGAGAGCAGTTGTTGGATATCATATTTCTATCTTTGGGTTTTATTTTTGCCATTGGTGCTCATTCTATCTCTAAGGAAGTTGCGTGGTTTTCTCCTTTATGGTTTTCCCAAGGAAAACTCTTTGTGTCTCTTGTCTCTTGTTATTATTGCTGTGCATGTTGTTCTCTCAGATAATATCCTATGACCATACTGCTTAAATGATAAAAATCTAACATGGTATCAGAGCTAACCTGAGAACAAGACATTGTGCAGCTGCAGAAGCTAGGGATTCTTAATTTTTGGGTCTCTCTCCATAGATCATCAGCAAAGGGAGGCTAGGTTGACTCTCCATTGAAGGGTTCATCTTTCTGTCGAAGCAAAATTTGAATATGAGCATTTTCATTTTTTGACCTACCACTACACCAGGAAATTAGGGATTTTCACAAAAGTGGAATTTTTTAGTGATCCCAGCATAGGATTGCTCTCCTCCTCAAAATCAAAGTTTAGAGACCAAGATCGAAGTTTTTGGTTGGGTAGAACTCTGGGTAATTCAAACCCTAATTTGCCCTTGAACCAGAAAACCAACACTACAGAAGATCAGCTCCAGATCCAGTTCCGACATCTCATATTGGTAAGATCTAAATATTTTGTATTTTCGTTAGGTTCTTAGTTAAGATGTACCATCACACCAAGCTTGATGAAAAGCTTGAAGGAGCTGAAAACTTTCGAGCATGGAAGGATAGGATCTCACTGGTTCTTGAAGAAAATGAATTGGACACCTACATAAGTGGAGAGGTTCCAGTTCTAGAGGGAGATGAGGCTAAGGCATTACACAAGAAGAACTTGGTCAAGGTCAAGAGGATTATTGCTGATTCAATCAAGGATCACCTTATACCACATGTGTCTTCCCTAAATACACCTAAAGAGATGTTTGATTCCTTGACCAAGATATTTTAAGGGAATGACATAAATCGGAAGATGACATTGAGTAACCAGTTGAAGAATGTAAAGATCCAGAATATAGAGACCATACTGTCATACTTGACAAGGGTCTCTCAAATCAAAGAACAACTTGAAGCAGTGGATGAAGAAGTAGAGAATGCAGAAATTTTGATGAGCACCTTGAATGGTCTTCCTAGGTCATGGGACTCCTTCATTCAAGGAATTTGTGCTAGAAGGAAGCTAATCACTTTTAGTAGGCTATGGGAAGAATGCTCACAAGAAGAAGCTCGAATAGTAGCTCAAGAAGAAAAGATGGGAAATGAATATCCAGCTCTCACAATACAAACCAATAAAATCAAAAGGGACTTTCATCATCCCAAAGGTAATCATTCTCACCAGAAATATAACCCTAGAAGATATAGAAGAGATCTATCTAAATATAGATGCTATACATGTGATGAAAGAGGGCACTTTATCAAATATTGTCCTAGAAATAAGGGTGGCTCTCACAAGAATAAGGACAAAAAAAGAAGACATCATGCTCACACTGCAGAGAATGATGAACATCCCAAAATAGAGTCAAAGAAGAAAGTGAAGATTCTTCAAGTGATGAAGAGTATGTTTTGATTTTTGCTCTCACGGGAACTATCACACATGGTAGCAATTATTTTCTCATAGATAGTGGGGATTCCAATAATATGATGGTATTCAAAGAATCTTTTGTGAAACTATCCAAACATGAGTCACCCCACAAAGTGAAACTTGGGGATGACTACTAGTATCCCATAAAAGGTAGTGGTGAATCCTCCTATAAGCTATACTCTGGAAAGTCTATGAAGATGAAGGATGTCTTGTTTGTACCAGGACTAAAGAATAATCTTTTCTCCATATCTGCATTGGATGCAAAAAGCACGAGGGTTTCATTTGTAGATGGCTAAGTCCTTATGTGGCCAAAGGGAAATACTATAAATGATGTAGTAGTGATTGGAGAGAAAGAGAGAGGATTATACAAACTAAATGGCAAACCAGAACAAGCCTTGGTCCATGATTTAGTAGAGCCAATTGAACTATGGAATAGAAGGTGTGCACATGTGCACTATAGGGCACTACCACTTCCAAGCAAAGTTGTTGAAGGTATTCCAGAAATACAAGCAGAGCATGAAGGTGTTTGCAAAGGATGTGTGAAAGAAAAGAAAACAATGAAGACATTTCCAAGCAGTGAGAGCAAGGCAAAATGAATCTTGGAAATCATCCACTCCAATGTCATCCAGTTCAGTAAGTGGGTATGTATATTACATTTCTATCATTGATGATTTTTCTAGGAAGACATGGATGTATTTCTTGAAAAGAAAAGATGAAGTGTTCAATAAGTTCAAGGAATTCAAAGCCTTGATCGAGAACCACACAAAGAAGAAAATAAATACCTTTCAATTAGACAATGGCGAGGAATTCACATCATATGAATTCAAGGAATTATGCAGAGATTCAGGGATTAAGAGGGAGTTTACCACTCCATATAATCCAACACAGAATGAGATTGCAAAAAGGAAGAATATAACGATTATGGAAGCAGCAAGGGCAATGCTTCATGATCAAGATCTTCCCATGCATCTATGGGCAGAAGCTTCCAGGACAACGGTGTATCTACAGAACCATACTCCACATAGAGTACTTGAGAACAAGACACCTGAAGAAGTCTTATCCAGCAAGAAACCAGAAGTCAATCATCTCAGAATATTTGGTTGTTCAGTGTACATACACATTCCGAAATAAAAGAGGAAAAATTTAGATCCTTCAGGAAAGAAGGGTATATTTGTGGGATATAGGGAAAGATAAAAGGCTTACAAAATATACTTCCCAAGATTCAAGAAGATTGACATCAGAAAAGATGTGACATTTGACAACTTACAACAAATCCAGAAAAATACCTATTACAGAACTTGAAGAAACAAAAGTACCCAGGATCCAAGATACAACTCTGAATGAAGCAACTACAGAAGAAGATCGAGAAATAGAAGAACCTCAGGAACCTGTGGATCCACCCTAAGAGAAGAATCCTTACAAAAGGAAACCTACATGGGTACGAGAGGCTATCCAAGGTGCATAAAGATATGGGGCTCCAGAAGAAATGCACAGAGAAAGGAAGAGAACTAGGTCCTACTCTGGTTGTGTATCCCTATTATGTGACATCATTGATAAAGAACCTTCCAACTATGAAGAAGAGGCAGAAAAGAAAGAATGGAAGGATTCTATGATCGAGGAGTACCAGTTGACCATGAAGAATGATGTCTGGGATGTTGTCCCAAGGCCAGAGGGGAAGTCTGTTGTGACTTCCAAGTGGACATACAAGATCAAGCATGCTGCAGATGGCGGCATAGAGAAATATAAAGCAAGATTTGTGGCACGTGGCTTCTCCCAGAAAGAAGGGATAGATTATGATGAGACTTTCACACATGTATCTAGATACACTTCCATCAGATCAGTACTTTCTTTGGCTGCAGTAATGAAATGGAAGATACACCAGATGGATGTCAATACTTCTTTCTTGAATGGTGTAGTAGAAGAGGAAGTGTATGTGGAGTAGCCACTCGATTTTGAGACACATGACAGGGAGACTCATGTGTGCAAATTGAAGAAGGCCCTATACGGTTTGAAATAGGAACCTAGGACATCGTACGGCAGAATTGACAACTTCCTGACTAGCTTGGGATTTACCAATAGTAAAGCGAATTCCAACCTTTACTACAAGGTTTGGAAGGGAACCCAGTAATACTCCTACTATATGTAGATGGCTTGTTTGTGACATGTGAGGATGGGTTGATTGTTGATACAAAGAGGAAGATTGTTGTCGAGTTCGAGATGAAAGACTTGGCTATGATGCACTACTTTCTAGGCATGGAGGTGTGGTAGAATGCAAATGGAATCTCCCTAGGACAAGGAAAGTTTGCAGTAGAGATCCTGAAGGGGTCCGAGATGATGGACTGCAAGGCCATGATCACACCTATGGCATCGAACCTGAAGCTATTGAGTGATGCTTCAAAGAGTCGATTGATGCTACGATGTATCATCAGATGATTAGGTCTTTGATGTACCTGACGAATACTAGATATTTGCTTTGCTGTGAACATATTGAGCCAATTCTTGACAGATCCAAGACATGTTCACCTGATTGCTGCAAAGCATATTCTGAGGTACCCAAAGGGTACAGTTGATTATGGGCTCAAGTATGAGGCGAATCAAAAGATTAACCTAGAAGGTTATGTGGATTCGTATTGGGTAGGTAGTTCCATTGATAGGAAGATCACTTCAGGGTGTTGCTTCAGTATGGGATCATGTGTGATCTCCTGGTTTAGCAAGAAGCAATCCTGCGCGGCACTGAGTAAAACCAAAGCAGAGTATGTCGCAACTTGTTCGACTAGTTGTGAAGTAGTGTGGCTGAGGAAGCTACTATCTGATTTATTTGATCTTCAGTTGGATGCTACTTGTATATATTGTGACAACTAGAGTTGTGTGAAGTTGTCAAAGAACCCAGTGTTCCATGACAAGTCACAACATATTGAGATCAAATATCACTATATTAGGGATATGGTGCAGAGAGGAGCAGTGAAGCTCCGGTATGTTGCGACGGACGAGCAGATAGCTAATGTGTTGACCATGCCATTAGCCAGAGTGAATTTTGAATACTTCAGGGAGAGGCTTGGTGTTCTCTAGATCGAGATTCCTTCCAAGGGGAAGTGATGAGTCTGTGTGCCCTTTTGACATGGTTGCGGGATGTGTTACCCACATGGTCAAATGTAAGTGCAGAGCCCTTCCAACATGGTTGCGGTATGTGTTCCCCACATGGTCAGATGTAAGTGCAAAGCCCTTCTAACATGGTTGCGGGATGTGTTCCCCGTATGGTCAGATGTAATTGCAAAGCCCTTCTGACATGGTTTTGGTATGTGTTCCCCACATGGTTATATGTAAGTGCAGATCCCTTCTGACACAGTTGCGGTATGTGTTCCCCACATGGTCAGATGTAAGTGTAGATCCTTTCTGACATTGTTACAGGATGTGTTCCCCACATGGTCAGATGTAAGTGCAGAGCCCTTCTGACATTTTTGCAGGATGTGTTCCCCACATGGTCAGATGTAAGTGTAGAGTCCTTCTGACATGGTTGCGGGATGTGTTCCCCACATGGTCAGATGTAAGTGCAGAGCCTTTCTGACATGGTTGTGGGATGTGTTCCCCACATGGTCAGATGTAAGTGCAGATCCTTTCTGACATGGTTGTGGGATTTGTTCCTCCCATGGTCACATATAAGTGTTGTAGAATATGAAGACCTACATGGAGGCTAGGCCTACAACCATCATGAAAAAGGGTTGGCTCTCTAGAACTTCCTATGACGAGTAGAATTGAGAGATAACACCATTTTCTCGAGATAGCGGGAGTAGTGATGATGATGATGATCCATCTTGATGATGATCTAGTTTTGATGATGATCTAGAGACAAAGACTTGTGTTGATGAATTGTTTTAAGAGAATACCTTCCTAGTTAAGAGGGAGTGTTGATGTAATTATAACTTCAGAATGTATTCACTTGTATATCTTATATTGTATTTCATTATACCCCAATGTTCCTATCGGGAGAATCATTAATATAATAAATTCATGTAAAGTCATAGAGGTTAACCCTCCATTATAAGTTGGGGAAATAGTCCCCACAGTTGAGGGGTACTAGGGTTATTAGACTCTCCTAGTGAAGTCGGCCCTCGTAAGTAATTATCAAGTGGAAAACTAGTATAAATAGAGAGTGAGTCTCTCTATTTGAAACACACACTCACTCAACTTTAGCGCATGAGTGAGAGAAGAAGAGCTTGCACAAGTGAGAGAGAGAGAACAACTATCAAAGATCATCTTTCTGTCTTTGGGTTTTACTTTTTCCATTGGTGCTCATTCTATCTCTGAGGAAGTTGTGGGGTTTTCTCCTTTATGGTTTCCTCGAGGAAAACTCTTTGTGTCTCTTGCCTCTTGTGATTATTCCTGTGCATGTTATTCTCTCAGACTCAGATCCTAAGATCATATTGCTTAAATGATAAAAATCTAAGATTTTTTTTGTAAGAGATGTTTTTATCTTTTAAATTATGGTTAATTACCTCTTTGTACTAATTCAATTTTCTCTTATCATAATTTTGTATGGGATTACATTTTTTCCTTAAATTCAGATATGTAATCATGCTCTAAATGGAGGATATGCTCGGTACTAGGAATATAATACATATTGTATTTGATTCAATTTCATAAGACAATGTATTTGATTCAATTTTATGGTTACATGTTATAAATGTAACACACCTAGAACTGAAAAATAAATATTTTTATTTCAGAAAACATTATGTTAAATTTATTGTAAAGTTTTTTATGACCAAGTTGGTCAAGGATGACTGTAATGGAAGAATTATTTATTTTAATAATTAAATAGAAGAGACACCTATCCAAAGGAGACTGTTGAATGAGTGTTTGCTAGCCCACTAGGAGGAATGAGTAGCTGTAGAAGGTTGGTTGACAAGTGGAAGCACTAGCATTTCACTTTCTAGCTGTTGTAGGAAGAATAATCCCTAAAATTGTTGTCATGTTCCCTAAGAGGGGGAACTGAGCAGGTGGCTCATTTAATTCCAAAAACTGACCCAAAGACCTGGGAAATCTTATAAATACCATCAAATTGAGCAGGAGGCTCACTACATTCTATTTTCCAAGTGAATGAACTTTTTGACTGTAGCAAACTGAAAATTCAGGCACACGAGGAATTTGATGAGGGGATAGCTAAAGTGGAATTTGTTGAGTTAAGTCTGGTACTGAGTGCTAAGTTACAACAAGTTGATGTATGTGTTATTATCCAGTGATATTCATCCTAGTGGTTCAGTGAATAGGTTCAGGGGTCCTAAGAAAGTAATTTTGGTTGCTTCAGGAGACGGTTGGGTGGAACAGTCTCCTTTGGGTGTTTGTCCCCCTTCTGCTATTTATCCAGGTTCTAAACTGATTATTATTATCTGTAATTAAATTCTCTAATTGTTGTTTATAAAGTATTTTTTTATAGAGTTTAAACGGTATCTCTCCGTAATATATTTTCTTTGTAAGAAAAACTGTAATTACTTTTCCATAATCTCATAATCAGTTTTCTAATGATTAGTACTTTATTGGCTTAAAATCAATCATTACATTCATGGTTAGGATAAGCCATTAGTATAGAAACTGTATTTTTCCTTCTCATCACGATCTAGTTATAATACATCTAATTAGTAGTATTAAGTTTCTTTTTAGTCATTCTTATATACCTAAGTTACAGTTAGGGTTTAGTACTCAAGCAAGATCCATACAAATATTTATAAATACACAAAGACTATATATTAGAATTATATACCCTTTTGTCTCTCTTGTTATAAAACCTGAAAATTAATAAGGTACTTATGAAGCCATTAACATCAACTTTAACTTATTACAAAACCTTTCAAAGAAATTTTATTGAGGTGACCAGGACGAATATTACCAAGGGAAAATCGACCGAGTGCTCTGTGGTCAAACCTTTTACCAATATTATACTTCAACAGAGAAAGTCAAGATTTAGTTATAAGTAGCTCGTGTTCTTGTTATAAATCTACAACATTATAATATTATTTCCCATTAAAATAAATTATACAGTAAAACCCTAGCAACAATTTTTACAACCTAAGCATTAAGAGAAAACTGATAAATAACCAGGTGTAGAGATCGAATCTTGCTAAGGATTTTGATTAACTAGATCAAGGTTACTTTGCAAGGGTTTGATGGGAAAAGAACAAGTTTTATTTGTCCAAATAAAAAAGAAATACCCAATCGATATTATTGACAGACCACAACTCTGATCGTAGGTTGAAGGTCATTTAAGTATTATCATCTGTTAATGTTAAAAGCAACATAAGTAATCACAACAGCCTTATGGCTTATTATTAACTGTAAAAACAATATGATCCATATAACAACTTGAATCAACATGGTAGTGGCTTCATGGCCTTTTTCAAAGGAAAAAATGAAATGGAGTGATGGCCTTTCGACCTCTCTCAAAGTAAAACAAAAAGCTAAGTAAAGGCCTCACGACCGTAACAGTATTCATCACCAAACAACGCTACAGAAGTGCTAAATAAAACATTATATTACTTTAGAAAAATCCCTCATGGGTTTCTTCAAATTATGAAAACCATTTCATGAACTAATAAACAATAATATTTCACTTAAACCATTTTCAGTTTTGACACTGGGCCTATGACCATTTCCTCAAAAGAAAACATGACAGGGAAAAGACCTCACAACTGCATTTTAGTTTTATAAAACAACAACAAAACTGTAAAATCAAACATGATTGAGTATATAAATCACAAAAGCCCTCAAAGGGTTCTTTTGAACGAAATAGATTATTTACATTTTCGTAGTGACAATCATAGGATTGTTCTTAAAAATTAAAAACAAGAACAATAACTTTGCATTTGTTCATACAAAAATTTCATTTACACAGTCACCTCGAATCCATGGTCGAAGGGTTTTCTATTACAGTTTCAAATAAAAAGGGCCTCACGACTACCAAAAAAACTTATCACTTTCATACCAAAAGACAACGTAGAGATGGACATCCATAACATGCCATGAGAACTCAGGTTAAGCCATGGTGCTACAAGCCACAGAGCCACAAAGGGTGAGGTAACAGGTCTTACCTGGGCCACAAATCATTTTAAGCACAATGTCCAACCAGGATTTTGTTTGCAGAGAACCGTTCTGGAATGCCTCCTGCACATACAACCTACAGGTGTCAAACAATAATTTTAAGAAAACTGATTTATGGCACAAGAAAATCATTAATACAAACACAAAGGAAGAGCTTACCCATATTTGTGAATAAAAATGTAACCAAAACCATCCAACAAAGTCTACAAGTATGCAGGAAAGGAGGAAGGGTGTCAAGGGCTGAACAACTCGGCTCCTCCACATTTGATACCACAGTTAATCTACATTGTAGTGCAGACAGAATCCCGACAGAAGCCCACAAAGGAAAAAACCAAAAAATTCACGAGACAAAGTTGCAAGGACAAGCTTACCCTCCTCTCGAGGCACCATAAGCCCCTAGGATTTTGCACTATGTCAAATTGCCGTCAGGAGGTGCAATTAAGGCCTCTACATGGCCTGCATGTGAAACCATTTAATTCGCGACCTTTACACATCATTTCAACCTTTATTCATTTTCGAATAATCAACCTTCATTGCATTTTAGAGTTTTATGCACTTTTGTATGGTTCCACTGTGGAAATTGAACCCAAGTGATAGAACAATTGCACTCACAAAATTGATAATCAAACATGCAAATTTACACACAAAGGAGACTGAAATTGGAGCATAACACTAATCTGTATTGAATAAGTGTACAATAGCCAACCTTATGAAATCATAGGCTGCTGCAATATATAATTACATGAGAGATTCTAATGCATAAGGATGCCATTCAAAATAGTCAAAAAGTAGGCTTACTAAATCTAGTGAAATCCCCCATAGGTGCATAAAGCAGTTTCCAAATCTACCTAGAGGCTCACAAATTGGCAAAGTCAAGTATGCAAGCTAATAAGTGATGGAAAGACAACTCATACATGATTTTATTAGGAGAAAATAATGGAGGATGATGAGGGAAAAAACCAAGTGAACTACACCTAGTCTTACTTTCCCTTTTGCCATAAATCTCAATAAAGCAGGCAACTTAGCAGAAAAAGTAGATATGCGCTAGGGAGGATATGGAATAAATCAGATATGCTAAATATTGATTCTAGGAGGTTTCCCAAGTTCCCCATGACTCAGTTTTAGCAAGTTTGACTTCCAAGACATGTGGAAGACAAATTTCATAGAGTGGAATATTAAAAACTAGGAAAATAAGACAAAAATGGATTAATTAATGTCTAAGGTAGCTAACTATGGGTTTATTATTCTTACAACCCCCCTTAAGCCTGAATTTATGAGTAAATATCAGAAAAGTATAGGACCTAGCAACAAGACTTAGTCACCCTTTACATACTGCATGCCCATTTAACCAAGGAAAGAGGCAAAAACACAATGGGAAAATCCTCCCTTAAACATGGACAGTAAAACAAAATTTGAAAATATTGTCATCAATCTTGCTTCACAGCATGATCAACAATCCCCATTAATGATTTGAGATTGCTGAATGTCTTCTCACAAAAAAATTTGGTGAAGATATATGCTACTTGTTTTGAAGATGCACAGAAGAGTAGGTGAATGGTGCCATCATGCACAAGTTGTCTGATGTAGTGCATATGGATCTCAATGTGTTTGGTTCTCTGTCTCTGAACTGGATCATTGCAGATTTGAATGGTGCTCTGATTATCACAATAGATAATAGTTGAAAACTTTGATTCGAAGCCACACTCACCAAGTATCCCCTACAACCATAAACATTGAGTTGCTGCATTTGCAACTCCTCTGTACTCTGCTTCTGTAGATGAGAGTGCTATGGCACTCTGTTTCTTGCTTGACCAGCTGATTGGTCCTTCAGCAAGCATGAACACATATCCTGATGTTGACTTTCGATCTATGTTGTCACCTGCCCAATCACTGTCAGTAAACCCAATCAAATCAAGATCAGATTTAGCTTTGTAGAATATCCCATGAGTTCTTGTTCCCTGAACAAAGTTAAGGATCCTTTTGGCTGCTCTCCAATGGATCTCATGAGGCTGATCCATGTATCTTGAGGCCACACTTACTGCATAAGAAATATCAGGTCGAGTGTGTGTAAGGTACAGCAAACACCCAATCAATTGCCTATACAATGTATTATTTACCATAGGAGAAGAACCTGCGTCTTCAAGTTTAACTCCTGAAAGGAAGGGAGTCTTGCTTGGCTTGCAATCTTTCATGTTGAACTTGTTCAGCAAATCTAAAGCATACTAGGACTGATGTAATTTTATTCCATGTTGGGATTGAGCAATTTCGAGACCCAAGAATTGGCTCAAAAACCCCAAATCAGTCATAGAAAAAGCATGGTTCATTGCATCCTTCAAGGAGGCAATTTATTTCTTTGAATTTCCTGTAATCAAAAGGTCATCCACATACAAGACAATAATCATCAAAGAACCATGAATCAGCTTCAAATAAATATTAGGATCATACTTGCATCGAACAAAACTCAATGACAACAGAAATCCATCAATATTGGCATACCAATGTCTAGGTGTTGTGGAGGGGATGTAGTAAGGGGGTGGGGGTTAGAGGTAGTTGGATTGGTTGGAGAGTGATATAAGGAAGTGGGGTGTTAGTGGTAAGGGAAGACCTGTGGATGTGTGGGGGGGTGTCTAGGTGTTGTAGGTTATAGGTTAGGGGGTGTTAGTGGTAAGGGGAGACATAGGGATGTGTGTGAGAGAGATAGAGAGAAAGAGAAAGATAGAGTAGAG
>LPNX010438306.1:0-64439 GCA_001517045.1 Pseudotsuga menziesii
CCCATCCTTCCTCTCTCCCTCTTCCACCCCTCTCCCCTCCCCCTTTCTCCTAACCCTCCTCTCCACCCTGCCTCTGGCTCCTCCTCTTCCTCCACCCCTCTCCCTTCCTCCTCCTGCCCTCTCCCTACCCCACTCCTCCTCCTACTCCTTCCCTTCTCCTCCCTCTCCTCTCCACCCCGCCTCTACCTCCACGTCCTCCTTCTCCTCTCTCCTTCGCCCTCCCTCCTCCTCCTACTGCCTCCCTCTCTTCTCCTCTCCACCCTTCCTGTACCTCCTCCTGCTCCTTTCTCCCCCTCTTCCCACCTCCCTCTCTCTCCCCCTTCTCCTCTCTCCATCCCTAACTCATTTCCTCCTCCCCTCCCTCCCCATCCTCCCTCTCTCCTCTCTCTCTCTCTCTTTCCCTACGTCCTCCTTATACTCCCCCCACCCCCCGTACCATCCTCCTCTTCCTCTCTCCCTCCCCCCCCCCTCCCCCCCCCTCTTCCTCTCTCCCTCCCACACTCCCTCCCTTCTCCTCCTCCTCACATACCCCCTCCTTTCCTCCTCCCTCTATCCTCCACTTTTCCTCTTCTTCTTCCTCCTCCTCCCTCTCCCCTCTCCCCTCCCTCCCTCCTCTCTCCCCCTCCCTCTAGGATTAAAAACTCAAATTATTATTGCAGTCTCTAAACTAATTAATACCCAAAAATAATTAAAACTATTGATATACTCTACAAACCAATACAAAATATATATATATATATATATTTTTGGGGAATACTTTACAAATAATTAAAAAAAAATACAAGTTTTTCGCCTACACTCATGTGACATGTTTTACAAAAAATTAAAAAAATATACAACCTTTTGACATACCAAAGAAAAAAAAAATACAAGAATTGAATACAATTCTTTTTGGGGAATACTTTACAAATAATTAAAAAAAATACAAGCTTTTGTCCTACACTCCTCTGGCATGTTTTACAAAAAATTAAAAAAATATACAACCTTTTGACATACTAAAGAAAAAATATACACAAATTTCTTTAATGTAAAAGTACTAATAGAGAAATATATTAAGCCCTATGCTCTTCAAGAAAAAATGATTAGCATATAGACCTATACCCATAAACAAAAAATATTGCATTCTCCAACTCACAATGAATTAACATATTGCATTCTTTGAAGACAATCTTAAAAGAAATGAATTAAAAATATTACATTACTTGATAGCATTTACATATGGAGCCAATTAGATGTTCTCTCAAATGGCAAAGCAGAGCAGGCATTACTGCTGCTACTGAATGAATGCATAGGTTTCTATCTCTGATGAGAAGACAATGCTGCTGCTATTGAATGAATGAATGCATAGGTTTCTATCTGTAATGGAACATGGGGCATCAAACAAAAAAATAAAACTATTGATCCTATCCATCTAGAAATCACGAAACTAAATAAGACCATAAGCATCAATATAAACCTTACATATGGTAGAGAAGAGCAGAGAATCAAATCTTTTCTCATATGACAGAGCAGAATATACTTTATCTCACCGCAGAAACCTACAAAATGAAATTGCTACCCTGTACGAAAGGGACATAGCCAGGGAAGCTCGCAGGCTAGAAATGACAAGAATTAAAATTCAACGCAGAGCTGCAGATCTGGATTTTATTCTCCAGAGCTGCAGCTTACCCATCCAAATTGACTACTTGTCCTGATGATGGTTCCCGATTTAGAATCGAAACGTCGACTAAAAATGTCTACTACGGAATTTCCGGAAAAACCCTACTCTAAAATATCTCATTGCAGAAACCTACAAAATGAAATTGCTACCCTATATGGAAGGGACATAGCCAGGGAAGCTCGTAGGCTAGAAATGCCAAGAATTAAAATTCAACGCAGAGCTGCAGATCTAGATTTTATTCTCCAGAGCTGCAGCTTACCCATCCAAATTGACTACTTGCCCTGATGATGGTTCCCGATTCGGAATCGAAACGTCGACTAAAAATGTCTACTGCAGAATTTCTGGAGAAACCCTATTCTAACATATCTCATTGCAAAAACCTACAAAATGAAATTGCTACCCTGTACGGAAGGGACATAGCCAGGGAAGCTCGCAGGATAGAAATGACAAAAATTAAAATTCAACGTAGAGCTGCAGATCTGGATTTTATTCTCTAGAGCTGCAGCTTACCCATCCAAATTGACTACTTGTCCTGATGATGGTTCCCGATTCGGAATCGAAACGTCGATGAAAAATGTCTATTGTGGAATTTTCGGAAAAACCCTATTCTAACATATCTCACCGCAGAAACCTACAAAATGAAATTGCTACCCTGTACGGAAGGGACATAGCCAGGGAAACTCGCATGCTAGAAATGACAACAATTAAAATTCAACACAGAGCTGCAGATCTGGATTTTATTCTCCAGAGCTACAGCTTACCCATCCAAATTGACTACTTGTCCTGATGATGGTTCCCAATTCGGAATCGAAACATCGACTAAAAATGTCTACTACGGAATTTGCAGAAAAACCCTATTCTAACATATCTCACCGCAGAAACCTACAAAATGAAATTGCTACCCTGTACGGAAGGGACATAGCCAGGGAAGCTTGCAGGCTAGAAATGACAAGAATTAAAATTCAACGCAGAGCTGCAGATCTGGATTTTATTCTCCAGAGCTGCAGCTTACCCATCCAAATTGACTACTTGTCCTGATGATGGTTCCTGATTCAGAATCGAAACGTCGACTAAAAATATCTACTACGGAATTTCTAGAAAAACCCTATTCTAACATATCTCACCGCAGAAACCTACAAAATGAAAGAATAGACTTTACTGCTACTGTTGAATATATGCATATGCTTCTATCTCTAATGGGAATATGGGGCATCAAAAGAAACAATAAAACCATTGCATACTCTGCATCCCATAGACCTTGATCCGATCCATCAAGAAAGAACTAAACAAAAGAAAACCATACACATCAATGTATACCAAAACAAAAGAAATAAGCCAATGGTGAGATTAGATACCGTTATCTTAGGAGTGCATTTTGCATGTTTCTCTCGAATAATTGATGATCGTCCAGCTTTGGACATTGCTACAACCTGCCCAACAAATATGTGCCATGATTGTAACTGATCAATATAGACCCACCCACACATTTCAAAGAATTTAGATGTTAATATCTATAAAACGAAACAATAAAAACATTACATACTACACATCACATACACCTTGATCCGATCCATGTAGAAAGCATGAAACGAAATAAAACCCTAAACATCAATGTAAACGCAATGAAAAGACGAGCAATCAAAATTTCCATGGCCATGGAAAGCGGAGAAGTTGCGGAAATGCCAGAAATTGCAGAAATGCCTCTCAGAAATTGCAGAATGTGGAGAAGCGACAATGCAGAATTGCTTGATGCCCTTGGTGGAGAAGTTGTGCCCAAGAAAAACATGCTGCGAATAGTCATTTGAAAAGAATATTGAGATTTCCCCCCTTCCATCGCTGGTTCTCTTGAGCTGCATAAAAAGACATAAAAAGCTGAAAATTGATAAAAAGCTTAAAAAGGAAATAACATAAAGCATAAGGAAACAATATAAAGTTTAAAAAAGAAAACTAGAAAAGCATTAAAAAGTAAGAAAAGTCTAATGAGAAAGCAACATAAAAACCTTAAAAAGTAAACAGCAAAAAACAAAATGGAAACAAATTTGGGAATTTTTAATTATTGAAATATAGATTATATATTCTGTTTTAATTTATTGAAATTTGGATAATATGTTTTTGTTAAAATACAAATTTTCAAATTGTTTTTTTCCCAAGTATAAAAGGAAACATTGTATAATCTTTCCATAAAAATGGTATCCAATAGAATCTTTGAAATTTAGATGATATACTTTTGTTAAAATACAAATTGTCAAATTGTTTTTTCTCGTATAAAAGGAAACATTTTAGAATCTTTTTATAAAAATGGTATCCATTGGCTAAAACAAAAAGATAGAAAAGCAATTATTATGTTTATAAAAATCATGTTAATAAAAGAAGATATAAAAAATATATTTAATATTTTAAATAAAATTCCAATGCATATATTTTTAATATTTATTGATATAGGATTTGTAATATTGAGTATTGAAGTCAAAACTTTGATTCTCTAACAATACAATTTGCAAAATTACAAAAATATTTTTAAGATTGATCATGGTAACAAGGCTTAATGTAATATAGAGGTAATATAGAGGTAGCCCATAAACTAAGACCTCCATTCCATATTACAATTACTTAAATCTTTTGAGATAAGATTATGGTGTCGTGATTCTAGAAAGTCTTAAAATGTAACATATTTAGGTCATTTCTTAAGAAAATCAAGTATTTCAATTAATGAATATTTAATTAGTAAAATGGTTTATATTAGAGTAAACATTGTATGATAATTTTTTATTTTATTTTTTAATTAAGATTTAGAGAACATTATGAGAGTCTCTCATACTTTCAATTTTCATATTAATATTTTCCATGGTTGTAAAGCATCTGTTCGTATGATATTAATTTTGGCCAATATAAAATAACTTTCTTTGTAATCATGTTAATTGCATCTTAGCTTATGTGATTAAAATGAGAAGTTGTTTATCCACCTCACTGAAGTTCAAATATTGTTTGTGAAATGTTTGCCCTTTTTTGTGTCTTAATTGATGTTGACAAGGTACCAATAATATCACTCTTATAAGTGTTTAAGGGTGAGACAAGATATTTCCAACCATTACCCAAATGATATTATCTCAACCGATTGTAGACAATATTTCATCCATTTTTCTTACTACTTTTCATTCAAAAAAATGTTACTTCATTATTTCTACCAACCATACCAAACTAGTACCCCAGATTGGGTGGTCTTTAGACAGAAGGAAAATATGACGACATGTGGTAGGTCCTAAGGAGAGGACTAGACCAACAACACATGTCCATCCTCCTGCTAAAAGGATTGTCACCTTGCCCCTATTGATTAATTTATAAACCTCCACGTTCACTCTCATCTCTAATGAAACATGATATCTATTAGTTCTATAGTCATCCTTTTAATGGAATGATGGAAATATCTCGACACTATGGTGTAAATTACGCTTGCAATTATGCTTTTTATAGGATTAAACCCATAAAATGGATCGATAACATTTTAGGTATCAACACAGAGGAAACTAGTGCATTGAGTTTTTCGAAATCGGTCATTTGAGAACCTAATTTCGGCACCATGAGGGTAGATAGGTACGTGCTATACAGTTTTTGTGTTGATTTTTGTAGCATCAGATAGGTACTTCCACATGGACAGTCTATGATAGGTGGAAGGTGTCATTTAATGACTCTCAGACATAGGAGATCAAATTTATGAAAGTGAACTATTAAAGTGAATGTACTTTTGTAATTACTTTATGTAAATGATATAGAGCGTCCATGGTATTTGGTATCCCATGGAATTGGATCTTGAGGTATTTGAAAATTGTAATGTTATTAAAGGAAATCTAGGTGAGAAGAGGTTACACAAAAAGTGAGTGAGATATCATTGAGTGGTTAGAGAATAACTTTCAACCAAGTGTGCAGGTGCAAGGGTAGGGTTAGAAAAAACTAGCATGGGGCAACTAAGGTTAGCAACTAGAAAGATAGAATGGATGATCTTGTGCTTTGAAAGCTATCATTTTGTCATTATAAGTTTTCCTCAATGGGCCATTATCCCAAGAAGAGATCCTAGGATTTTATAGTTAATAAAATCAAGTTTTTGTTGGTCTTTTTCCAGTTGGCGATTTCCAGGGTAAATATATGTCAAATGTGACTATGATTTCATGTGTTTTCTTGTCGCATAATTAATTAGGATCTCAATTTTTTTTCAAAATAAATTTTGTAAATTATTTGTGACAAAAAACTGGGTTTGGGATCGAGTAAAATGAACATTTTGATAGCCAAGAGCGTACGAATGGGCTCAGTGGCCAAGCACATTCCAGGGTTAATCTCTTCATTGGTTGTATATATACTTGTCTTCTTTTATCTCCCATCTTTTTTTTCACTCTCAAACATGTTCGAAATTTTCTCCCTAACTCTCAAAACATATTTCCTTTTGAGGCGTAGTCATCAACGTCAATAATTGATTAGGACTTATATATCAATATTATAAAAAAAAAAACTAAAACAAGAACTTCCTAATATGACACTAGTATAATTTGACCAAATCACCCTTTTTGAGTCGGTTTTGGCCTAAGGCAGTTTTTCTAACCCCCCCCCACCCAAAGAAAAAAACTAGGTATTTAGGGGTAGTTCTTAACCCCCCCCATAAAAAGACTCATGATATTTTGACTTTTGAGGGAAATGTTTAAAAACCAACTAGAAAATCTTGACATCTGCCTATATTTCTTCAGTAATGGAGGTGAATAACACTCAAATCGCCGAAATTTTTCAGTTTTGGAGGAGAAAAGGAGACATTTCGCCCCAACTTATGGATGATAGCTTAAAATTTTGGTACTTCACCCCCTGATTTATGGATCTTTGGGTAAACTGGTCTTAGTCCATCCTCGATTTCGGTAAAATAGACTTAGTGTGTCCTCGATTTGGGTTTGTGGGAGGAAGTCAAAATCTATGTTGGTTAGCAGGACCCATGATTGGAGTGAATCTGTTTCAGTATTCCTTGCAGGCAATATATGTTATGATGGTGGGACATTTGGGAGAACTCACACTTTATAGTCCTTCTATTGCAACTTCTTTTGTAGGTGTTATGGGATTACATGTGTTGGTATGATTTACAAACTTTGTTATCATTTGATGTTTTACAGTGTATAAAGTCATTCATGATGTTTCGTTTCTTGAAAAATAAAAAAAGAGAGGATTGAAATTTTCAATTGTTGTTTTTGTTCTTCCATGAGTGTATTTTTCAACACATCAACGTATTTATATGGGCCATTATGTTTTTGTTTTAATATTTGTGTGAAATCCACCTGAGGTGGACTAAACGCTACAAATTCTTCATATTTTTCTAACATACTTTAGGAGCTCTATTTTATCTAATCTTAAATTAAATTGTCCTTTTTGTGTAATAAGTTTGTTATCCCTTAAAAAAAATTGGTGGGTATTCTAACGGTGGCGCAAGAAGGAGTTTCCTACAAAACAACGGAAAATACAACTATCACAATGCACAACAATATGATAACTTACTAAATATACCCTCTAAAATAGCTCTTTTCTATTTTTACAGTTGGTGATGCACTTACAGATATATTTCTCAACTAATTATTCCTTATTAATGAGGATACGGTAACACTACTTTTAGTATCTTACAATTCTTTTTTATATTTTCAAACAGTTCGTGTTGCACTCAAAGATCAATTACACAACTGATTATTCCTTATATAAGAGGATATGGTAAGACTACTTTTTAGTCTCTTCATGGTCAATGAATTATAGTGGGGCTTGAATCATATGCTCTACATGATTCTCTCATTCTAAGAAAATGCATTTTATCATTTTCTAGCTCAGCTAGAAGTGGAATTTGATGAACACAACCAACCATATGCAGCTTCTAATATATAAGTGGTTTCCTATGGTCCTTTTTCTTTCTGTCACGCTATATATTGTGGGAAAATTCATCTTCTGGTGGTAGTAATTCGTGAATATAGCACTTCAACAATTTCCTATGGTTCTTTCACTAGAGGATATGATCTCCAGTCTCTAACTAGCTCTCGTTCTTCTTCACCTACATTAAATTCTTATAAATCTGGAACATCAAACATAAATATTAGAGATATTCAGATCTTCTAGCAGTTCAACTTCATAAGCATTACTATAGGGATTTCTTATGATTTTGCAGGGACTAATGATCTTGTACTTCACTGTGTTATATGTTTTAGCAGGAAACATTTCTTTCCTCAAATGCACCATTACATCTTTATGTACTTCAAACGATCTCTTTCTTATGGATTCATCTTCTTTATCTTTGTAACTTGGTTGGTTGCTTGATGTCACTCCCTAACCTGTTCATGTAGTCCTTGCATATGTTCAGAAAATGCATCAACATCGTCACTTATGTTCAGCAGCTCCACTAAATCTATCAATCCTTTGGGACTCCTTCCATATACAATATGGAATGGGTTTAGTCCTGTAGACTGGTTGACTAAGTTATTGAATGAAAAATCAACCTGTGGAAATATCAAATCCCATTGTCCAAGACTGTTCCATGCAAGACATATTAATAAATTTCCCAAACTCTTATCCACAACTCAATTTACCCATTAGTCTGGGAATGATACACTGTATTGCAACTTTGTTCCCATTATTTTCCAAATATTTGGCCAAAAATGGTTTTCGAAACTTGGAGTCTCTATATGATGTGATTTCCTGTGGAAATCCATGCAATCTCATAATTTCCTTAAAAAAACAACAACAACTTTAGATGCATCATTAGTCTTTATGCATGGCATGAAACGAGCCATTTTAGAGAATCTATCAATCACTAAAATTATGAAATCATCACATGTTTAAGTGTAAAGTAAACCTGAAATCATTATATCTTGGAGTGTAAAGTAAACCTGAAATCAAATACATGGAAAAATACCCCCGCGGTTCCTTTGGGACAGGAAAAAGAGTGTACAAACTAGTAGCTTGACTTCTTCCCTTTGATAACTTACATATTCTGCATCTCTTAACATGTTAGGCCAATAATATTAATATCTTTCCTCCAACAACACCTTGAGATTTTTTTCTGAACAAAGTGTCAACTCAATCCTAGACCATGCCACTCTTTCATCAAACCATTTCTCTTAGATAATTTGGCAATGCAGAGTTGTTTTCCCTTGAAAAAAAATACATCTTCCAAGAAGTAGTCCAAATAGTTTGTCCTACTAATCAATAATCTCCTTGCAAAACTTCCATACCTCTCCAAAATACTCATCATATTCATTCAAGTCTTTGATTACTTCAAATACCAAGCACACAAGTTTTTGCATGAAATAATTCTTCTTCAAATTGACTTGCAGCTAGCTACTCTTCTTCCAACATTTTCAATGTTCACATGATGCAAGCACTCTTGTTTTGTCTTGCTTAAGATAAAAAACATTACGATACAATCACAAACATCCCCAAGAAAGGCCTCAACATCTCTGTCGTCCATCTGATGAAAGTACTTGGAGCATTAAATTTCAACTCAAATGGTATCACTAACGATTTGTACAATCCTTATGTTTTTTAAAGATTGTTTTCCATTCATTACCTTCTCTTATTAATATATGGTGATATCTACTTATAAAAACTATTTTAAAAAAATAACAAGCTTCACTTAAACAATCCATGATATTATCCATTTTGGGTAATGTAAACCTATACTTGATGGTTATTATGTTGACGACTCTCCAATCCATGCATATTCTCCATCTGTTTTCAGGCTAATTCAACAAATCCACCATTTGTTTATTCAAATCCTCATTTTTCACTAGACTTGATCTATGATGGGCTAGATTTGGCAGACTTCCTCCTTGAATAAGATCCATCACCTGTGTGTTGGGTGATATTTCTCAATGGAGGCAATCTAGTAGACAGGCTATCAAAAATTATATCCTTTTGCTCCTTATAGAAGGCCTTCACTTCTAATGGAAAATAGTTGTTTGATGAATTTGCTTGCTCCCTGTAATTTAATACTCAACCTCCCTTCAAAGAGTGTCTACCACCACAACCTCTATTTCTAAAACCTCCTCTTGTTTTGAAGTCATAATTTGTTTCTTTTCTTTACTCATTATCTTCCCTTTAAAGAGATGTCGTTGCCCATTTTATTTCTCTTAGTTTTTCCTAGATTTAATTCCTCTTCCTCCTTTAATGCATCTTAATATATGCTTCATCCATGGAATTCATTTTCACACGGGACAGTTCATTTTGGATTTGAAACCTTAGCCAAATTCATTTTGAGCCTAGCTTTCTCCTCGTCTTCTCACATGCCTATCCATGTTTGCAATTTCAGACATTGTTTGGTATACTCTTGCATAGACATATCTCTTTGCCAGGGCGGCCTCCTCTCATCATGTAGGACACACTTTTTGCATTCTGTTTGTTGTTAGAAGATAATGACTTCTTCTATCTAAGAGACTATGCCTTCTGGGGTTCTAGGGGCGATTGGAAAGGTTGGAAGGCTCTTTCTCCTCCATCTAATCTTCTCCCAACCTATGATGCGTTCAAGTCCTATCTTCATGGAATTCCTCCTCTTAATGATAGGGTGAAAGACTCCAGAGGGTGGGGGAAAACTAAGATATACACTTTGAAACATGGTTATCATTACTTGCAAAGAACTAGGAATGAGCCTCATTATAGCACATGGTTGAATGTCTGGAACTCTAACAACATCCCTAAAATCAAATTTTTTTGGGCTTTTGGTTAAGAACAAGTTGCTCATAGCTGATAATATCTATGAAACGGGGTATTCAATTTATGTACCATAGTAGACTCTATACTCTATAACATAGTAGACTCTATACTTCTATGTTTCTTGACAGCTTAGAGTACTAGTCTTTTGAAATGCTTGTTCTCCTCTCTAGTTTATTGCCTAATCCTAAACTTGAGATGTCAGTTCTTCCCATCTAGTAATTATTTCATATTTGAAAAATTTATTGTTCATAAAGCTAAGAATGACATCTACTTTTCCACTGCCAATAGTTAATTTATTTTTCTCTAACCTTGCTTTTGGTTCATTGCATCCTTAACACTATTTCACTTGCATATATAATTCCCTTTGGCCTCGGTGCTGCTGTAAGGTTGGTGTAACTGATTCAAAAATATTGCCAAAAAAAAATTATCCAAGGATATTACATTGTTGGTATTGATTTCTATTCATATTTTTCATACTAACTTTTTACATTGCAGTACATGAGTTTCCAATGAACTAGGAGCTGGATGCTCACTAGATGCACAGTCATCTTTCTGTTTTGGGGTTTTTATGGTAGCAATAGAAGCCCTCATGATAGGATATACTTTATTCTCTGTTCAAAATGTCTAGGGCTATGTTTATAGCAATGAAGGAGAGGTAGTTGACTACATTTCAAGCATGTTACCACTGCTTGCAACCTCAACAGTTATGGATGCCATCCAATGTGTTCTATGAGGTCGATAACCTTTCTCATAGATTTCCTCAGATCTAGAAATGGTCTTGAATGGTATAGATTGTTATATATAGTCATGTTTTCTAAAACTTCAATATTTATCCAGGTATTTCTAGAGGATGTGGATGGGAAACATTGGGTGCCTATGTAAATCTTGGGGCATACTATGTTGTTGGCATACCTATAACTGTCATTTTGGCCTTTGTAATCCATGTTGTTGGAAGGGTCAATTATTCCTCTCTCCTTGATTTTAAGATACTGAGTTTTCCTTTTGAATATTAAGATTAGAGAATGGATGGCATGTTTAGTCAAATTTTGAACTCCTTGCTCATAGATGAGGAAAACCATGTTTGCTAAGAACGAGAGAGTAAATGGTACTCTAATTTTATATTTTGATTCGTATTATATAAATCAAATGTCCATTTCCAATTTCCCATATCCCATGCATGTAATATATAATACATTAGATGAGATTTCACGTCTCCCTTTCAGGATGAAAACAATTGCTCTTCATCATTTGAGACTGATCTCTGAAATGGATGCCTGATATCCCACCCAATATTGAGAGCTAATATGTTTGGATGCTTTATGTTTTTTCCCCGAGGAGATGAGATAGTTATAAATCATCTACTGACCCTTGAATAACAATCAAAATATTTAATATTTATATTTGACTTAACTAGTACATATTTTCATAGCAATGGCTATTAACATTACTAAAATAAGACTAGAACTACTAAATACCAATAAATAGGTATGGCATTATTAGATATCTCAAAACAAACACAAAATCTAGTATATATTTTGAGTAACAGTTCTAATAGCTATCAGAATCAACCATTTCATTAACATTGAAAAACCCATTGCATCAACATTATAAAGTCCATTTACATAAACTAAACAAAAAATCCAGCCTAGGTGGCTGTTATACAACAAAAAACCCTTCCTTTATAAAAAATATGAATTTCACTTCCAACCTTCATATTTTGTGGTATATATCTTGTCTAGGTTCTATTGACACTGAGGGAAGTGTCCCCAATCTAGTTTAGGTTTTTTCTACTCCAAAATTGACTATGAAGAATGTACCCTCGGTGAAATTGGCCACTCATCATTTCGTACATTAATTCATTTCAATTTTCTTCAATATTCCATTCTAATCTGAATTCAATTTAATTTCATGCCAAAATATTAGAAACTTCCCAAACTGCTCTTTTGAACAGTGTTTAGATTCCAAACCTTGAAGAACCACGACCTAACAATAGATTTTTCAATCGATCTTCATATGAATCCTTACCAATAAATACATGTAAAACAATTAAGAAAACCATGACTTCTAACTCAAATTTACGGTGCTCTCTACTTTCCCATAAAGATATAATAATTTTCTTTTTTTTCTGCAATGTTCATAGTAAACATAAACTGAAGGTTTGAAAGACATCGAGAATGAACACTTTTCAGCTTAGTTTTCCAGTATCATACCAGTATATATGACTTATAATTTTAAGAGAGGCCAATTTCAAGAAATTATCTAGATAATATCTTTCTCCATAAAACAAATGGTGGAGAGACTCAAGATTCTCTCAAACATTACAAGGAGAAGATGTAATCCCCCTTTACTCCATGACTAGAAATATATTCCTTTTAAATTCTAGAGTTAATATAAATGGAATGAAAAAAATTTAGGCATACTCGCATATGGAGTTCAAGTGATACAAAAATGTGAGCTAAGTAGACAATAATGAAAAGTAATGAGCTCGTATTTGTAGCATCCTCATCCATTATTCCAATTTACTACTATAGGAGAAGGTAAATATGAATTTCATGCTTTTGAATTTCACCTTGGGGGCCATTATAAACTAACAGATGGATGTGCGAGTACATGAACAAGCATATTTATCATATTCACTAGTGAATATGATAATTATAGAAGTGCTAGTGAATATGACACTTGTTACTTAGCATCTTATCTAAACTAACACATCATGAATGAAAAGGAATATTTATCACTAGAAGCAAACAAAACCATTTACATCCATAGACAAAGAGAATACTTATCTTTTAACAAATAAGATCTAAGCAATTGGCTATGTAAGAGCAATTTTCCGCCCAACTGTAGGCATTAGTTTTTGATACCACCCCCAAGTTGGGATACGAGGCTAGCAGGAAAAAGGAAACCCCTAGATGATTCTCTCTCCCTCAATGCAAAACCCATGTACTCTCTCAGTTAACCAATATACTAACCATTTTTCAATTAAAGGAATCTTGTTCAGTCATCCTAGACATGGGGCTCTCTTCCACTACCCCACACAACACAAGGAAGGAATTCCCCTTCACTGCTCCATGGTTCCCTCAAGAAATCCAACCCTTACAACGCTTACCTTCATGCATCTTATTTTAAGATTGATGGTTTGATATTTATCTCTTACATTGTCTCTTTCTTGTATGTGATAGGAAATGACGTTGGAATTTGAGAAAGTTAGGCCTAGGTGCTATCTCCTCACATAGATAGTGTCCTAACATTAAAGGATAAATAACTAATTTGACAACACTTTCGCTAAGCAAGAATGGGCTCATTCAAGCACATGAAACCATGTTGAAGTTTAGTAGAAATATATTGACAAATTTGTATGGTTTGTTTATTGCTTTTGTTTGAAGCATTTTGTTGATTTTTAAGTTTGTGTGTATTTTGGTTAAATATTCTGTTAGTCCTTTGAATGCTTCTAGTTCTCATTTGATGCTTCATTTAACACTTTGTTGTAGCTTGAATCAAGATTTGTTTTAGGTGATTTCCATTGACTCAGGGTTTGAGAAAATATGTTTTTATTACCTTTTAGTTGCATGAATTAATTGTCTTCCCTTTTTATTATTATTTTATGTTGATTGTATATTTTATTTGTTAATACTTATCGTTATTCAAAAAAAAAATGATCTCTACCTAGCTAAGCGAATAGAAAAATGGTCTATGCACTAGGTTCCTATGCATTGATGGTAGGATACCTATTGGCACGAGGCCAACATTAATCTAATGCAATAATCAATTGGCATAATTACAATGCGTAATTGTATTAGCTTCCATGACCACAATTGGCTAGTGGACGCCAAGATCGAGCATAATTCTTGATTCTATCAGTTTCTCGCTTTGTCAATATTCAGGTCCCCACATGTCCACTGGACCATTAACGGAGGAGATAACAAGTGGAGTCCCCACTTTTTCTGAATCTAGTTAGTGCAGTTGTGTTTCACTGACACCTTCAAGTTGTGACTTGTGAGTCTACATAACACATGTTCTATTGTTGATTATGGGATTCATGTTATTTGACTAATGTTGTTGTTCCTCTATTTTTACAATATTTTATAATGAAGTTAAATATTCGCCAAGATTTTACAATATCTTATAACTTAGCGAAATATTCATGAATATTTTACAACATTATATAAGAAAATGAAAGATTCACCAATTTTTTTATATATACATATTATATTGTTCATAAAATTGCCTTCAAATTTTCCTATATATCGAAGAGATTCACCCATTTTTTATACATATAAATCTAGGGGGGTTCTTAAAATCAACCCTGAAAGCAACAATGGCTGAAAAGGTCATCGGATAAAGATAAGAATATAAATAATTTGAATATTTTTAATCAAACACCAATGGATGAAATAAATACATTACAAGGCGTTTCATCCTTTAAAGTATTCGACGAAACTGCAAGTGAAGAATCCTTAACCAATCATATTTAATTAAGGAAGTTGTCAGTAGTTGCCACTACATATAAGAAGATCATAGAAAATGTAACTGAATATCCAACCATGTTTTAAAATCCATCGATCAACACTAAAGAATATGTATCTCATATATTAATCAGTTCCATACCCAAGCATGCAAAAATACTTGGGTTCAACATGTCGATACAAGTTCATCATGAAGATATCAGATTGTAAACTCAGAAAAATACTTCATATAGTCATTATGGTTTTATCTACAGAATTATATGCATGAAGAAATTTTAATGGAAATGTGACCAACTATTTCAAGAATTGTTAAACAATGGTACCATTATTCGTGGCAAGAGTTCCCTTGTCAACATCAATCACACCTATGCCCTTAAAGAAAACTTCATCAAGCACAACACCTCTATTGAAGTTGTGACTAATCAAGAATTTAAGAATTTTAAGTTCAACACTCTTCATACAAGATTCGTGGTCGAATATTTTCAAGGCCATATGACTTTGAATAAACCTAAATGGTTATTACAGTTTTTAATAATATCAATTATTATCTCAACTTCATCAAGCACAACACCTCTATTGAAGTTGTGACTAATCAAGAATTTAATAATTTTAAGTTCAACACTCTTCATGCTAGATTCGTGGTTGAATATTTTCAAGGCCATATGACTTTTAATAAACCTAAATGGTTATTACAGTTGTTAAATATGACACAGCCACAGCCATAAACAAATTTATTTCAGTTGTTTGAGATTCATTGTTTAATAAGAGATGTTTGTTTCAGTAAAATCTCAATTTCATCAATTGTTATATGGAGTTTTATATAAAGGATGCCACAAAACTTGATATTTTCAATTTTAAAACATTTATTCAATAAGAATAAGAGATGTTTCTTGCAGTGAAAACTATGAATGTTTGTTTCAGTGAAAACTTAGTTTCATAAATGTTTGTTTAAGTAAAAACTATGTTTCATGAATTGTGATACTAGAATTTTGATACCGAAGGATGTCAAATATAAGTGTTTCTCACACCATTTTCCCTTCCACGTTGCTCCCACACCCTCACCAAGCTTGTGCTCCTCCCTCTTGCATTCCCAAGTTCATTCCACCTCCTAATACCCCATTCCATCTCTCTTCACTTACTTCACACTTCCCGTACACCCACAACCTACACACCATTACAGTATGCATCCATCCCTCCACATGCTGTTCGCTCCTCTCTGTCTGCCATCTACTACACTGCTCTACTCAAGCCTTACCACCTTCTCACTTGCTGCTCCGCTCCGAATCCTCGTCCCTTCCCATTCTTATTTTCCTTCACCTATCCAACTTGTGCATTCCCTCAGCTCATCCCCTTAGATCATCCCACCTCTCCTTCCATCCATCCTTCTGCCCAACCTGAGCCTGCTCTATCCCCCATTGCTACACTCACTCCTTCCACCCACATCACTCCTCTCCTCCCGAACTCCTCCACGATATTTCCTCCACCATCCAACACACATTGCCCCAAATAGTTGCCTAATCCCACCACTCCCCATTGCTGCTCTCCCTGTGTGCTTCCCCTGCTCTCTCTCGGCCCCTCTATGCACAAATTCCTTCACCATCGCCCACCACCTGCTCCCTTGTTTTCACACGCTGCACTCTCTGTTATCTGCTTAAACATTCATACTCTACCGTCAATATTTTTATAAAAATATTACGATCCAATGATCTATTTTATTAAAATCTCATGCTAAAAATTCTTTGAGAGTAATCAAATTCTCTATTTTGTGAAAATCGTGTGCGAATAAGTCTTGCTCAGTAGTCAATTTATCTATTTTGTGTTGAGAAGCTTATCTATTCTTTTATTAAGCAATGCTATGAATCTACTTTTGTGGGAAATTCTTGTACTTTCCACTATTTGATTTGGAATATTTTGGATTTGGTTATCAAATATTTATAATATAATAACATAATATATTCTTGTTGTTTTCAAAATGGGTCCAAAATATTTGTACATGGATAATTTTTACTTGATGTTGCTCTATCAACGCTCTGTTATGTAGTGTCGTGTTATGTGAGGTTTCCTCCGGCTCGATCATAGGTGCTTTAGTTGATTCTCTTTGTGTTTTTTTCACGCATGAAAGGTCGGGCAATGTATATCACAACATGAAGAGGATATCTCCTCTAGGTTGATGCATTGATGTTATTATGAAAACATGAACTCTTCAATTGCAACACAATAAGTTGAGCTTCCTGTTTCACCTAAAAAGACCCGTTTGACAAGCGAAAGCATTGATTATGTGTTCAATCAATGCACATAATCTCAAAGAAGAAAATTTTCATTTGCTCACAGTATAAGTTTCCTGGGATTTCGATCAGTTTTGATCACTCTTAACCTTTCATCTATTATTCCTAATAAAAAACATTAAGGCTTGCTAATATGGATCTATACAGTAAATATATCAATAATATTTGTGGGTGCAATGACATCTACAAGAACGTGGAGCACCAAAACACTGTCAGCTTCAACTTCAGCTTCAATTTGAAAAAACACAGTCATCTTCAGCTTCAATTGTAAGCCCACAAATACAATTCACTGCTCCGTCATTAACTTCTCAACTCCACAAGGGTAAGAATTAGATCAATGAAATTCATATTTGAGTTTTAGTTATTTTTGTTTCTCTTCAGCTATGAAACAAAGTACTAGGATATAGATTTTTTTTGTATTAGGTCAACATCTATTCTACTATGTTCGAATATTAGGTCGAACAACGCCTAATGTACTGTGTTCGAAAATG
The DNA here is from genome assembly GCA_001517045.1 of Pseudotsuga menziesii. Taxonomy (NCBI): domain Eukaryota; kingdom Viridiplantae; phylum Streptophyta; class Pinopsida; order Pinales; family Pinaceae; genus Pseudotsuga; species Pseudotsuga menziesii. Next base: position 17,618 of record LPNX010438306.1, read on the forward strand.
AATTTTGTGGTGTTTGATTGCAGTTCAACTTTCAGGGCCAAACGAACAAGCATCATGTTCCGTAAATGACCTGCGATTAGATTCATGTATGGTGTGAACAGATTTCATGGTGGTGGAAGTCACAAACAACTGCGAATATTAGCATAGTCATGGATTGCTCGCCATTGAAAATTGGGTGGGTGGCAAGAAATGTGCCCAACCACCCAATTACAGTATTGCTTCCAAGGAAAAAGGGAGGTTTTGGTACATCAAGAAATCAACACCCCTCGCCATATTATATTCAAATATTGTGACTGATGCTACTTCGAGTAGATTTCAGGGATTAACAATGATGACTTTTGCAAATAATTTTATATCACAAAGTTTTGTCATGGTATTAAAATTCCAAATTATATCACAAATATCTTTTAATAAAAATAATATGAAATGGGTATTATGGTATATTATTTATTCATAATGTTCTTTTTCAAATTTTATTTGATTTGTTTTTTAATTTAATATATGCAAATACATAATTAAATCATTCTTTGAATTAAATTAAATTATGTAAATAATATTTAAATTTAATAATTTGTGTGTATTAAATTTAAATTAATTTCAACTTAAATAAGTTCAAAATTAATGGGAATTATGATTTTATATATATTAATTAATCATATTAAATTTAAATTTAATAACATTAGTACTATATAAATTTAATAACGGTACATAATTAATTTAATTTAGTGGCTCACAGGGGTGTAGATTGACTGGAAAGTGTCATGTAAATGAAGGAATGTTGTAAAGGAGGTCTCAAGTTCAAATCTCACCCCGACTTATCCGTGCCCCATGCTTGCGGGCTGTGTGGACACACCTGGGGTTATAGTGGTAGCCGACGGGAATGGAGCCCATGTCACGCAAGTACAAGAGCCGTTCAGTTACTGATTCCCCCAGTACAAAAAAAAAAAATAGTTTAGTAACATTAATTAATAAATAACATTATTTAATCTAGCGCTGTAGGGGGGGGGGGGGGGTTCTTCACCTCAGACGGGATAATTGAAACTACCTTCTCTTGGGGGCTCAGCACAGAAACAAACAACATAGCCGAAGCCTTATCCCTTTGGCAAGGACTTGTGATTGCCAAGAATAAGGGAATTACAAGGCTCACAGTGCTGGGAGATTCAAGGATAGTTATCCAAGCAATTGTCGAAGGAACTCTTCCAAATCATCTGCACCTTAAACAACTTTTAACCAAAATCCAGTCCTTAGTGCGCTCTTTCCACAAAGTCAAATTATTTCATGTGCTTAGAATAGACAACAAGGAGGTGGAATTAGCGACAAACTTAGGATCCATGCTAAGCCCTCGCTCCCTCTAGATCAACAAGTCCCATGAGTTTTTCCCTCTTCCATAGGACCAGGGCTGAAGTAAAGTGACATGGTCATGAGAATGACACATGAGAAGGACAGGTGTCATCATTTGGGAGCTTAAGATAGGTTCAGACGTGTGGTGTTCATCTGCCATTGCATGGGAGATCATGGTAGAGAAAGGAGCATTTAAATGCAGGTACGAGGGTGCAAATCGTGCACACAAACAGGAGGTAAGCTGCCTCGTTGATCCGCTGTGAGTTGGGAAAGTTGATGAGTGATTTAATGAGCTGTATGATTATCCCTGGTGGTCTGGTTTTTTTTTGCATAAGGAGCAGGGATATAAACGCTAGGAATATGAAGGGAAGAGGAACTGTGGTCTAGCTGGTTTACATGCAAACTGAGATTGTTTTTAGAGCAACTTGTGAGAAGCAACTGTGAGTGGTGGCGCCGAAGGATATCAAAAGTGTGGTAGTATTTATGGCTTCCGAGTACCTGGTATGCAGAACATGTCTACATAGTTTTGAACACTTAAGGGGTCACCTCCCTTGCCAGTGCCCTCCAAGTTCACAGGTGCTCCCCGCTGTGACAACCCAGTAATGAAGTATATATCTTCCACGGTAAGCTCTAAGGTCTCACCCTGAAGATTGAACATCCCCAACTCATGGTCCCATTAATTGACCATGAATTCCAATATGCGGACATTGGCTTGCATGGGTGAGGTGCAAAAGAACTTCAGCAGCCCACAAGTCCTCAATGCTTGTATTGTGGGTGCGCTTTGGAGCACCACATGATCCATTACTTCATGCTCTCTCTCTCTCCACTCCAAAACCATGTTTACCTAGAAAATACAAACAATTTGGATTCAGTATTTCACATTAAAGATGTAAAAATTTTGCATATTTTTTAAAGCTTTTCCCTTTTGCGTAGAATTCGTGACTATCCCTTTAGACAGGTCGCAAATCATTCGCGGCTGTCTAGTTAGACAACCCGCGAATGAAATGCGTATTCGCGACTCTCCTGTGTAGCAACCCACGAATGTGAACTGTGGTAATTTTGGGCTGCTCATAAATACTGAATTTACCATTAATTTTAATATTTGTTTGGATCAAATTAAAGGGCTTAGGGTGTAGAGTTACCTGAAGCTGGTGGATTCTAAATCTGACGGTCCAATTGTCCTCGATGATTGATCAAAGGTAGAGTGTATTCTTGCTCTTTATGGTTTAAAAAGTTCAAATGGTATGAAATGTTTTAATTTTCATTCTATTTATAGAAATAATATTTCATAAAGTGGGTTTTTATTCTAAAGTTTGAAATGCTCATCAACTAATGCCATACTTTTGTACCCTGGAATAGTTTTATAAACTTTTACAAAATGTTGTTGCTCTAATAGGGTGGTTTCGCTATTTCCAACACATGGTGGCATCTTATCACTTGACATTAACCTTAGTATTTAACATTTTTCCACGGACTATGGTATTCTAAGCCATTAGTCCCCTGTCCCTACCATTGTTCTTCCATGGCTAGGATCCCTATTTCATGAGTATCTTCTTTATATGCCCTTGTCATCCTTTGGTACTCATACCATCATTGTTTCAGGCCCAAAGGTTTCCTCATAGCTATTTCTCACACCAAATAGAGCTTCTTCTGAATCTCTTTTTACAAGCTATCCCTTTATAGGATTCCTCGCCTTTATGGAGTTTCTTTAGGCCCAGGTCTGACTCCTTTAAAATAGACTTGACTGCCAAGTTATCTCGTCCGTTCAAGCTCGTTAAGAATATGTGAATGGGCATCTGCATCGGTGGTAGGTTATCTCTTTCTCGGACCATGCGGAATAATACAAGAAAGGACCACTCTCTTTTCTTTTGAATTGAGAAGAGTATTCCCAGGCATAGGTTTATCACTTTTCCAGACCTGAGGGACTAAACTTACGGAAAAGGAACACCGGGTTTGAACTTAGTTTTCTCTTTTTCGTGCTCTGGACCTAAACATGAAAAATATTCAGAGTGTACTTTGTGTCTTTTTCATGCTCATTAAACACTAAAGAACAAAGCAACGAGTTTATTGTTGTAAGCCCCATTTCTTGTAACAAAATGGATCTTTCCAAGTGATCTTGCTTTCCTTCACACTAGTCAAACTCAAGCTATTCTATGCTGTTCTGGAAGGAGCGTTGGGTAGGTGGTAATTTAACCTTTTTCGGACCTCCCTAACTAAGTATGAAAAAGGTTCACCTTTTCTTCTTCGGAAGTTAACAGAGTTCTTATATGGTTTGTTTTATACTTTTTCGGCCTCAGGAGACTAAATTGGACGAAAAAGGACCCCCCTGGAGTCTTCTTTGGCATTTTCAGACTCTCTAAATGTGAAAATACCAGTTGAGCATGTACTAGTTTGGGATCATTAAATCCACGAATCAGTGTATCAAGAATTATTTTCCCATCTCTTCAAGCTTGTTAAAAAATGAAGAGGGAACCCAGTTTACTTTCTTGGACTCGTTAAAACTTAACAGGGAAGGTAAGGAAGAAGTTTTCTCTTGTTTTCAGTAATGGCAGCATGTCATCCTTGAACATAGCACTCTTTGTTTTCTGATATCCATGTTTTAGTATACACTTGTGTTCAGCTATCACTTTGATTTTCTTACTCCTCCTCTTTTCCATTATCCTAGGGAATCTGATCATGTCTCCTACATGACAGATAAGTCTAGTTGTTCTATCTATCTGTTGTACGCTGCCTTGGGTCATCTCTATGTTGTACTCACTGTTTAAGGACTCGACCCAATGTCTGATCTATAACCTAATCCCATCATTGTTATATCTGTTATCTATTTGTGTCTCCCTTCTTTTGCACAGTTCCTAGTCACTCTTGTGATCCGTTGGAGGATCTGTTGCCTTCCTTATCACAACATGGTTCCATTTTCAGTAATTCCTGATGGTGAAGACCTAGAGTTTTGACGATCGTACCTCAGGATTCACTTCCATCATTGGTGAATTCCTTTGCTTCAGTTGTCAATTATCACCTATTGGTTTACAAACTGTTGAATCCTTTCCATGTTCGACTTCAGCTTACCCTTATTCGCATGGCTTGGATTGTACTGGTTCTTTGGGATCCTTTATGAAGACCGTAGTTCACACTTATGGACTAAGTTGCACAATATTATGTTCTATCAATATACATAGCTTCCAGATCTTTGAAGACTCATCATTATTGTATATTGTGGCTTCGATCCACCTTTGTAATATACATGGTTTTTACCCGTATCATATGATGTACTCAAATATTGTAAAGGAGCTAGTGTTCCAGTAAATTGAACATAGCATCCTCAGATATAACTTTGTATATGATATTACTATGTATATGTTTCAGGTACTCTCTCTGCTCCATTGGATTTCTGAGTTTCTCCAGAGTTATTATAATGTGTTTCAGCCATCGTTCCCCTCTGACCTCACACATTAGGGGGCATCTGTTATACACCTGAATGGAACCTCTCCGTCCGAGTGCTGACATCCCTCATGTTGACACACAAAAGGACACTTATGGATAGAGGTCTACCCAAAACACTATAGCTTCGTTTATTATGAAATACATTCTTTCATCGTCCACCTAGTTAATTTGTCATTTGGCTATGTTGATATGTATTCGTGACTATCCTTCTATACAACTCACGCATCACACGTGAGTCTCGGTTGTTACAAGTCACAAATCCATGTATTCGTGGGTTGCCTTTATGGTAAGTCACGAATCATTCGCGGGTTACTCTACTACATACCCGCGAATATGTCTCAAACATTAAAACATAAAAACACTCGCTGATTGGAGATCAGTTAAGTTATTTAACTTAATTTCCTTAACTGCTACAACTTCCCCAACCTTTGAGAACTGCCTTATTTCACCCATATAAATACAGGCCTTGGGGAGAGTGTTGAGGAAGACATTTTTGGAGAGCAAAGTTATGTTGGTGGATTGTTTACAGAAGCCTTTGGAGTAGTGAAACTTAGAATCCTTTGGTTGTAGAGGAGTCCTTGTCTTAGACGTTGGGTTGTAACTTTAACTCTTTCCATTATTGATAATAAAGAGATTACTTCTTCCATATGTGTTTCATGTCTTGTGGTTTGATAAATGTTTATATTTCAGTATGATATATGTTTTATCTAACCTGCTTATATGTACATGAATCATCTTGTATCTAGAAGAGTGTTTCTTGACAGGTGAAATAGGAGCAATCTTGAAGACTTTGGAAGTGGAACAGAGAGGAAGAGGATAGCAAGGATCAACCTTCGTTTAACAAGTAAGTCCTTCTAACCCTCCTATTTCCTATTCTGTACTTTAGAAGTCAATTGTCTGCAAGTAATAGAGTATGTTGGTAACCCCAGACCTATGGTTATTAGGTGCATAATACTGTACAACAGGATCATCCATGCTGGATTTGGTTGATTTTGATGTTAGAGAGGAAGTGGAGAACCTCAAAGGCATGGTGGATGTAATTGATTCTAAAGGAGGAAAAAGACTGGAAAATGTGGAAGGAACCTAGCGTTCCTGAGAAAGGAATTCAAACGCACTATCAAAAAGTATGAATCTAAAATTATCAAGTTTTTAGAAAATTTGGAGGTGAAGGTTGATAAGCTTGAGCTGAGGGTGGTCAAATTGGAATGCGCAAGCAAATCAGGTTTGTCGTCCCATCCCTATGCGGACTCTGCATAGCCTGTGGATTTCACTCTGTTTTGTCTCCTGCAGGTGGTTGAATGATTTTCAGTCTGTTCCTTTTTGAAGTAAAATATGTATGTCTTTATGTCAGTTTACTGTTAGTTCTAAAAGGTTTCGGTGGAGTCTGTTAGCGTACTGATATCCTGAACTTATGTTAGCTTCAGTTATTTACTATGTTAGATAATTCCACTTGTAACGGAGTTTTGGACCTTCTTTTCCACTTCCATAAGGGCATGTTTAAGGATGACTAAGGTTGGTCGACCTACATTGCCACTTCCATAAAGGTGTTTTGTAAGCTGAACCCTGTTTCTGTGGTTATACCACCCTTTATATAATATAACCGTTTATGTCTAAAAAAAAAAAAAAAAAAACATTAATTAATTGATATCATTTTTTAATAACTTTATTTATATTAACTCAAAATTTGAATTTATATAGTTAATTACGGTTAAAACCAAAAATTGTGTATTGTCCATGTATTATATCATGAAAATATCCTTAAATTATGTTTCCATTGACCACATTTCAATTTTCTTAAATGCTAATTAAGATTTCTAAAATTTAAATTAATTGGAATATTATCAAAATATTCCTAATTACATCCATATATCTATGAACATAAATCTATGATGGATACATTCTACTAGTGACACCAATGTTTATATGTTCACCCTCCCTAGATGTTGGTGAAGTCTTATTGCGACCCCCCTATCCATTTATTTTTTTGTCTGGGCTCTTCTATAGTTTTTGGATACTATGTCTAGTGGCCAAATGCATCATTTTTCTTTGTTACTATGGTGATAGCTTTAGTAATTCATTTTTTTCATATTTCCTGCCATACACTTCCATCTTATTGCCTTCTATGAACTACAAGTTTTTTGTTTGATGTACTTGCACCTCCATTACCCTTGTAGATGACTATCTCAGATCATATGTCCCCAGTACTTCTAGGACAGATCTTAGCTATTTTTTATTGACTCTCTATCTATGGCCTCATGCTTTCATATTTATGTAGAATTAAAATTAAGGCCTCTCTTTTAAAATTCTTCTTCTAGATAGCATTGATGGAAGCATGGCCAAGTTAGGCCTTGTTGCTTGAAATGGTCAAAATCCCTTTTCAATAGATTGTAGTGTTGACAAGCACTAGAATTTAATTTGTGGAATTCAATTTTGTTGGCTTCTACCAATATTGACAAAAAAGATTTTATAGTATACACCGTAATAGTGATGTACTCTTTTAATTTGTAATTATCTCCAAAATTGGCCATATGATAAGCTACCTCCATTAGAACTAATATATCCACAATGTGTTTAGGCAAGATATGAGGAGCTGAAGTTTTCCCATATACAAGATCTAATTTCGGACATGTTTTAGTTACTAGTCTTTGATTAGTTTTAGCACATCCAGGGATTTCTCAAAGAATATTGAGCAAAGCTTCTCAAAGACAAGCTCACAAAGAGGAGCTAAGAAAACCACAGGGATATATTCATAATGCTCTGAATACTTATATCTTCATGACACCTCATGATAGTGAATCAAAAGAGGTGGAATAGAAGGATTCTAGATATCACCCATATATGTGAAGGAACTTATGGCACAGAACGCATCCAATAAAATGCTTCCATGTGAGATTCAAGGGATTTTGAATTTTGGTTCTCCGAACATTTCTTGGCATACATGTTCAAATTGATTGAATATATTTCATTTCTTCCTAGTTAGATGTATCCCCCCTTGTTCAACACTTAATGTGCCAAGGGAAACCAAATCTCGTGTAGCTAAGAGTAGTCCTTTCTTCCATATAAACTGATTGCCAACATTCCTCATATGGTCAAAATTAGTTGCATGGAAAGAGGTTGCACAAATGGACAAGAAAGGCACTTGGTTTGTAGGTTCTTGTAGCCTCGCAGGGAGGAATCCATCCCCAGTCATAGCCAAATGTTGGTACCAGATTTTGCCTCATCAAAATTTTCAGTGTAAAGCAACAAAATCGATAGATTTTCCAAAAGTTTGGAAGCAAAAGTTGTATACTTGTGATGGACCTGCTACTTGAATCTTAACATCCTAGATTCTAATGTTTCTTTGTCTTTGATAATTTTCTAGGGTTTGGTCATCTTCTCATCAAATCCAAAGTAATTCCATCAATTTTGTTGACCTTTCATTAGGTTTGTGTCAATTTCGCTAAATTTTTTCCAAGCCTCAAATCTTTGCTCAAAGTTTGTCAAATCTTGTCACTACCAAATATTAGCGTGATAAGTCTCATTATGTATTTATTTTTCAAAATTGAAAGTCTCACTTATTTTTCCCCTCTCCATTATGATGTATTTTGACAAATATATAATATATATTTTTATAAGTTCGTTTCCATTTATTGCCTAGGATTTTCTTTATGTTGTTTTGTTTTTAAGTTTTTGTACACTTTAAATTGAATTACTTTATGTAAAGAGATTCTACAATATTTCTTTTTACACTTAGAAAAAAGTTGTATTTTAACAAAATGTATAATCTAAATTTAGATAAATTAAAACAAAATATATAATCTATATTTCAATAAATAGAGATTCCAAAATGTTTCCATTGACACCACCTGGGAAAAGCATAATTTGACACCATGCTTCCATTAACACCACATAGAAAAAGCATAATTTGACAAAAAATAGTATAAATTTGTTTCTATTTGTCTTTATGTTGTTTCATTTTTTAATCTTTTATAGAATTTAAATTGAATTAGTTTATGTTGCTTTCTCTTTAATCTTTTCATGCCTTTAAGGATTAAATTAGGACTCCATAGGGCAATTACAATCTTATTTTAAAACAACCATTCGCAACATGCTATTCACAATTTATTTTAAAATGACCATTTGTAGCAAGAGCATCAAGCATTTCCGGATTTTTGTTTCTGCCATCTCTATTTCTCGCATTCTCCATTGGCATTTCCGTTTCTGGCATTCTCCATTGGCATTTCTGTTTCTGGCAATTACTGGCATTTCCACTTCTACAATTTTTAGCATTCCCGCAACGTCTCCTCTTTCCATGGCCATGGAAATTTTGATTGGTCGTCTTTTCATTTCGTTTATATTGAAGTTTAGGATTTTCTTTCATTTATATTGATGTTTAGGGTTTTTGTTTCTCACTCGCCCATCATATAAATAGGTTTTTTAAGTAAACTTGTTTTCAAGTAAATGAAAAGATGTAGGGTGAATAGTCTGATGAACCAAGGGAACAAGAAACAATTGTGAAATTTCAACATTGAGCTTAATGGTTAGGATACCAAATTGTTGACATCGAGAGCTTTCTTGGTGTCAATCAATATTCAGGTCATGACAGCATGGTTCTATTTGGTAGCATCATGTCTCTTTAGTTGGTTTTAAAGAGTTGTGAGAAGGTCCTCCCAGGTTTTCAATAGCATTTGGAGCTCCTAGTCGGTCAAGGAAATGTCTATATAGGCTGACACAGGTTGGATAAAGGACACACATTCTTCCTATCATCAAATACATGATGGCATCAGAGGTTTCTTGATAGACACCTGCACATTCTACATCATAATATGCCTGAATTTCCCATTTCCTTGCATTGCGGTTCGATTTCAGACAAAAGTCTTCTATAATGAAATGTGTCAACTTTGTCAGCAGTGTGTTACGAGTCCTGAGAGTTTGAGTGCCTCCTAGGTTGGAAATTTTCACTTTTTTCATGTGGTTTATTGAGAATACTAAATGAATCCATCACTCCCTTGTTTTAGGAAAGAGAAGTCAATGATGTTGAAGGTTGCATCATCCTTACATTTTGAGGATGAAGGTTTCATCATCCTTGCAACTCAGAATGTTCAAGATCAAATGGTTCCCAAGGAACAATGGGAAACAAGGTCATCAGATAAAGATAGGAATATAAATCATGTGAATATGTTTAATCAAACACCAATGGATGAAATAAATGCATTAAAAGGTGCTTCATCCTTTAAAGTATGCGACGAAACTGCAAGTGAAGAATCCTTACCCAATCAGATTGAATTAAGTAAGTTCTTAGTAGTTGACACTACATATAAGAATATCATAACAAATTTAACTTAATATCCAACCATGTTTTAAAATCCATTGATCATTCTTTCATGGTGAACAAGGAGTGGTTACATAGTTTGGACTACATTTTTCATTGGGTGACTTTGCGAAGGGAGAATCTACTCACAATCTTGTTTTTTTTATTCCTCTAAATATGAATGGAAAGTTTAGTTGTTGATATAGTTTCTTTATCAAATAAGATGACAAATTTTGTGCCAGACTCTATTTTTCTTCAAGGTTTAAAGAAATTATCAAGTATTATATCTGAAGATGAATGGGATGAGATTTTTCCTTAAATTATGTCCTCTTATTTGAATTCTTATAACATTTTTTATGGATAAGATATATTTAGTTGTTTATAACAAAAGCTTCTAGAGGAACTTGTAAAAGAATATGAAAGTTTGTTGGTTCAAAAAGGGTTCCAAATTTATTCTTGGAATAGGATCACTTTTAAATATTTTTATGATCATCAGCATGAACAAATTCTCCATTATGGAAAAATTGTGGATACATTTTTCATTGATCCATATGTTTCTAGCAGTTTTGGTTATGATGAAATTGATGTTCCAAACACTATTAAAGATCAACCAATCCATGATAATTATCTTGACAATGGAAAGGAACAATTAATTATCCAAGTCACAGAAGGAGCGTTTGAGCATACTTTCTTTCTCACCAAAATATGACCAACAGATTGTACGTATCATTGAGCCCTTAGTTTCTAGTCTTCAACGAGAAGTTGAAATGGGGAAACCATGGAGCAGTGGGAGATGAAAATACAAAAAATAGATTATTTATTTTTAAGAACAAAAAGAGATAGTTTTCCATGATTTCTATGAACTTCCATTTATAATGATTTTCCATTGTATAGAATTTTATTTTTTCTGATTAATGGCATGGAGTAAATTTAGTGTATGAGAGACTTGTTGGCATGGTTACAATGACAATTTGATATTACTTGATTAAATTCTTGAGACGGTTAGATTAGGTGTTGTATATAAATAATTTTTCCATGCAAGCATTTAGCTCCAATTTAAGTTTGTTGCAGTATCTTTTTCAGTGTTAGTATTTCCAATTTTCAATAATTATAAAAAGTGATCTCCATGCATGAAGAGGGGTACAAATTGCAAGAATGAAATGGAAACAAAACATAGTGGAGAATGGTACTACTATTTTCAGTTTTCAGTTGCAGGAAATATTGGTTTGTATTATGTGGTTGGTTTCATCTTGAAGAGTGTTTTTCTTCATATGAGCAAAATGAGTTTCAGGGAGAGAGGTTGCACAGATGGAAAACAAAGGAACTTGGTTCGCAGGTTCTTGTAGCCCCGCAGGGAGGACTCCATCCCTAGTCATAGCTAGATGTTGGTACCAGAATCTGCCTCATCAAAATTTTATGTGTCAGTCAACAAAATCGATGGATTTTCAAAAAGGCATTCACCATGGGAAATTCCAGTAGAAAAAAGTTGAATGCTTGTAATGGACTTGCTACTTGAATCTTGAAATCCTACATTCTAATGTTGCACTAGCTTCGATTTTTGTCGAGTATTTGGTCATATTCCCATCAAATCCAAAGTAATTTCATTAATTTTGTTGACCATTCATCAGGTTTGTGAAAATTCCGCTAAATGTTTCTAAGCCTCAACTCTTTGCTCAAAGTTTGGCAAATCCTCTCACTACCAAATTTTAGCCTCGTAAGTCTCATTACGGTCTTTGTTTTTTAAAATTCAAAGTCTCACTTATATTTCCCCTCTCCATTTGAAGTTTCAAAAGATGTATTTTTAAGTTTTACCTAATCTCACTAAAATTAAAGAATAGATTATTTTATTTTAAATATGAAATCTTTTGAAAGATTATTATTATGATTTTATATTTAATATAAAAACAAGTGAGTGGTGATATTTTACCCAACCCAAACTCCAAAGTCTAAATTGAAGGTCTAATTCATATGTCATGATATTAGTACAAAATAAAAGGGTTTTTATTACTACTTTTTTATTTTCATCTGCCATCATTTATTTTATTATTTTCTCTTTGAAATGTTTGGTAAAAACTAAATTGGGCCAGGTTTCATTTATGAGTCAAACAAAAGTATGTCAAACCAAAAATATATGGTTTGGACATCATCCTTCACTGTTTGGTTATTTCTCCACAAGTCGAATAAAAAATGCCACTATATATGTCCCAAGCTTTATTTTAAATCAATAATCTTCTTCTTTAGTTTTGTCATTTTTGTAAAACTTCATTTGGGCGTTGATCTCCAAACCCATACCTCCAACCAAGAATCCAAGATCAAGAGTCCTACCTCTATTTTTCAAAGCACTCACACTAAATTCCAAGGGGGAAGTCCAATGAATGTGGTATGCTCAACGTCTTGGTTCACTCACTAGTAGAAAATGATAAATTAATGCCTAAAAAAAATGACTAAAATCAGGCTATAAATGACTATTTTTGAGTTGGTGACTAATAGTAGCAAATTTCCACTATCTTATAGCTAGTCGTATTTCACTAGTCATTAATAGCTTAACTCAGTTGTCATTGATTTAGTCATTGATAGACAATGATTTAGTCATTGATAGTCAATGATTTAGTCATTGATAGTTAAATATTTAGTCATTGATTTAGTCATTGATTAAGTCACTGATTGCAACCATTAATGACCAAATATACGACTAAATAAACTACTAGATGTTAACATATTAATGAATAAGATAAATACGACTAAGATACAGGAAATTAGCTACTAATAGTCGTATATATGCGAATTTGGTCATTTTTGTAGTCACAAATTTATGATAGGGCACAGAGGAATCGAACCACGAACCTCCTGCCTATAATTAGGTAGGCACTCTACCATTGAGCTAGCACCATTTAAGAAGTTTGTATTTCTTGTCAAGGATGATATTCAAACAAATCTATGATAGATATCAATCTCCAAACTACATAATTATTACTATTACAACTTACTAGTAACTAGTATTTATGATAAACTAATTCCCGAGAGCTATGTACAATTTTCCATGTAACTAAAGCCAATAAAAATACTACAAATACTCTTACCAAAGAGATTTAGTGATGAGTACCTCTTCCCATTATTCATCACTATCATTATCATAGTCTAAAGAAGACTCCTTCCTGAAATGATTTTGAAGCCCAATGCCATCACTGCATCAAAAAAAAAAGACTTAGAAACAAAACTTTCCCTCTTGTCTACTGCATTATTAAGAATCCATGAGCTTCAAGGTGTTTCATATGTTCCTCATCATGGGCTATCAAAATTAAAACACAACCTGTTGCTTTGATAATTAATAAACTTAAAATTATGCAAAGTATATTCACCTTTTCTTTGAGAAGGTTCCATAATAAGCAGGTCTATGGCTATGATCAAACTGCAAAAGGTTTCTTCTCGTATTGTGAAGCCTATTTTATTGTGAAGCCTATTTTAGCTTTAAATCAAGTGATAAAAATTATAAGAGCCAGGAAGATTCAGAAACTTATTGCTAATGGAGACTCGATGATTATCATTTGCAAAATTAGAGACTCGACTCCCTATGCGTCGTAATGTCTTGAAAAAATGATCTCTAGACCTAGAATTCAAAGAATTGCAAGTATTGCAAGTATTTAGCATTGAATCATATACTATTTCAAAGGTACCATTTTGTATGGAGGATTTATGCTTTGTGAATCATTATTCCTTGGGTATAAAGGAACCTAATAGTGGATTCAATAATTAAAGAGTCATGTTGCAAATATAAAGAGAAATACCCTGCTCCTACAACATTGTGTCTTTAGAGAAACCTTTAAAGGGTTCTATATTTGGATTCTAGGTGATGATACGAATTATTTGAAAGGCAAGACAACTGGTTAAGCATGAATTAAACTTGAAAAACTTGCAAACTATTAGATATAAAAAAATATATATCATCTCTATGTTGAGATGTACAGGATCTGAAACAGCTTCCATGATGATTAGAAAACAGTTCATAGAGAGAAATAACCATTTATAAGAACTGAACTTTCCTTAGAATGTATGGTCACCTAAAATAAGACTACACTAAAATTTAGATTCTAGTAAGATTTTGAGATTGACTAAACCTATCGAAATGGTTGGAGAGACTGGTATTCTAAAGTGTTCTTATAATGCACAGTTGCATAAAGGCATATTCTTATTAAGATTTGTGACTTTGAAAATGAAGGAATTTACTTGACCATGAAATGCACATTTATGATGAAGCAAAGGATAGAGAAAATCATGATGAGGTTCATATTCCCCATTTGAACTTCCTACAAGAAACTATTTCTTCGTAAGGGTAATAAAGCATGTCTCCATCCTGCTTGAGTGGAATGTGAAAGTGCCCTACGCTAATTATCTTATTATGAATTAGTTTTAAGTTTCAATTCCCTTTAGGCCCTATCGCATGTTTACGCCTTCCACTCTGACTCCCGACATGGGGTGTGTTGCTTCTTCAATGGAATATAAGAGCCTCACTAAGACCTGGGTCTCATATTTTGGTGTGGAGTTATATTTACAAGTACAAAGTTCAAGGTACCGCATTATAACATAGGGTATGTTTCTGCAGGAGGATAGAGGCAGAGCAGAGCAAACGGTAAGAGTAAGAGAGGGTATGACCTAGCTAATTTAAAGAAAAAAATATCTAAATCACATGAACAAAAAACATCACTTGAAAATAATTTGTTTGTTGGAAGTCCGTTCTATGTATCATGTAATTCCAATTCCCCAGGTTGTGAAGAGGCAACAGTGCAGACATTGCAGGTTTTTCCTCTTACCAACCTACAAGCTGAAAAGTCATGTGATCAAGCCATATACTATCATAATATTCGATCACAAATTGTGAAATCACTTGACACTGATTTTGTTACGCTCCAAAATGTCAAGGATTTGAATGTTTCATTATTGACAGAATCAGAGAAATTTCAATTTGACAAATCTGTCATTGTCAGCTTGAATGAAAGTGGTGCCGTGAACAACTTAGAGATTGAAAATAATTCTACTTCATTAGAATCCTTACCTTCCCACAAGGTGAGCAGTCAGAAGTCTGAAAATTTGATCATGAGATAGCTAATGCTGGAGGATAGTAAAATTGTGTTGGAACTTGGAAATGAATTTTTGTTATGTAATGTCTTTAGTTTCGATATCAACTCTGAAAGTATAAAGAGGGAAAGCATTTTCATTATTCTTTTAGTGGGCACTAGACAAATCACCGCAGGTTAAAACCCATCTTTTATACAATAGTCTATTGAATTGACATTGAATGTGTAGGAAAGTATGTTTAATGCTTGTATACAAGCTGTGCAGATAATTTAAATGAGCATGGCAGTAGAGAATGAAGATATTGACAAGAATGGTCCAATGGCAGAGGAATGCGAAAAGAATGAGAAATCGGCTCAGCTTACACCAGAAGCCACCTATCATCAGAAACTTAATAATTTAACATTTCCTATTGAAAAAATTATGACTGCTGGTTATCAGCAAGCAATGCAAATTGCTCAGTTTAGCATGAAGATGGTGAGTGGTTATGCCAAGAAAATTGAACACTCAAACCTAGAATTTCAAAACAGTGGTGAAGCAGTCATCATTAGCATGGATATGGATAGTGATCATACTAGGAATACTAGTCTTATAAACCAGGAATCTGAAGGGAGTAATAAAGAACTAGGGCCTAGTGCAAAAATAGAGGATGATCTTACTCAGCAGACTGGTCATGTGAATCCAAACTTTGAAAAGAATGTTGAATTAACCAAAACTAGCATAGAAATACCAAATAGTATTACTAAATACAATCTTATGAACTTGAAATCTGAACATAGTTTTAAAACAGCTAGAACTGGCTTGAAAATAGAGAATGATAATGATGAGAAAGCTTGTCTTATCAACCAGGAATCTAAAATTAGTGTTAATGTAGGTTGTACAACATTTGAAGAAACAACACAAGATGGAGGGCAACCAAAGCCTTGTAATGAGCAATGCATCATGACTTCAGATTCAGGTAGTTGTAAAATTGGTTCTCACAGCCATTTGAAGCTGCATAATTAACATGCAATAGAGTTCTCAGTTCAGTTTCATATGCTCATCTTTGGGTCATATATATGTTTTTGTTATGTTCCATCCTATCTAAAAAAAATTTGTTAACATGGTATTTTTACTCTTTTTAAATAAAGGACAGGATTTAAAAGTTTAACCCTTTGCTTAATGACTTGGAAAGTACGAAGCAAGATAATTTAATTTCTTTGGGTATATTTAGATTCTGAAGTTCAGAGTGAAAATAACAGATACTGACAAAAATATTTCCAAAGGAACAATTACTCCTATATATTGATAATGGCATGGAGCTAAACGTTAAAAGTTAAAATAGTTTACTGAACACTTATACACTAGTAGAAAATGAGAAATTAATGACTAAAAAAATGACTAAAATCAGGCTATAAATGACTATTTTTGAGTCGGTGACTAATAGTAGCAAATTACCACTATCTTATAGCTAGTCGTATTTCACTAGTCATTAATAGCTTGACTTAGTAGTCACTGATTTAGTCATTGATTTGGTCATTGATAGACAATGATTTAGTCATTGATAGACAATGATTTAGTCATTGATAGTCAATGATTTAGTCATTGTTTTAGTCATTGATAGTTAATGATTTAGTCATTGATTTAGTCACAGATTTAGTCACATATTTAGTCATTGATTTAGTCATTGAGTTAATCATTGATTTAGTCGCTGATTTAGGCACTGATTGCAACCATTAATGACCAAATATATGACTAAATAAACTACTAGATGTTAACATATTAATGACTAAGCTAAATATGACTAATGTATGAGAAATTAGCTACTAATAGTCGTATATATGTGAATTTAGTCGTTTTTGTAGTCACAAATTTATGATAGGGCACGGAGGAATCGAACCACCAACCTCCTGCCTATAATTAGGCAGGCGCTCTACCATTGAGCTAGAACCCTTTAAGAAGTTGTTATTGCTTGACAATGATGATATTCAGGGGCCAAAGGTTTATGTCTCTAGACTTGTACCATTGAGCTAGCACCCTTTAAGAAGTTGTCGCAGGAGGGATTCTTCCCATAGAACCCATGTCTTAACATTGCTATTAATCAGGCCAAAAGCATAATAAAAGAAATCTCACTTTTTCTTTATATATTCATTTCAACATCATAAAAATTCCTGTAACTAACAAGACACTCACTACAGTAATATCAGTCATCTAACTATCAGCTCAAAGTCCTGTACGATGAAGCCCCTCTTATTTTCAACTTTCAAAACTTAAAATAAGTCAAAGAAGTGAAGAAAAAATTAAAAACACATAACATTAACATGTCTAAGATATGGAAATGAAAACATTTCAATGACCCTGCTTGGCACTAGGAGGTCCTCAAAATAGCAAACATAAAACTCAACTCAACAACAAAAGGTAAATAATCCCAATGATAAAATCAATAACATCAAATAATTCCAAGGCCTCTGAGATCTTTAGAAAGTGAAGAATAGGCCAATTTGAGAATGAGGCAACCATCTACAGTGTTATTCATAGAATGAGGCAATGGCACACCACTGATAGCCAACTGATAATTTACTTCATTTGCTTTAATCTGCTTTTCTAGATATGCTCTCAAAACAAAATATACAAAATTCATAGAATTAAGTACATCATCTACATGCATGAACTGAAAAACCAATGCCCTTGCAAGAAAATAATGCTTTCCCCTTGCAAGTTCTGCTATAAAATAAGGGGGCGCCACACTACCAAAGAAAATGGGCATTTGTTGATATATTCTTGAAATGCAAGCCTGACCTTCATTCCTTCGTATACAATGTACATAAATGGCTTTCTTGCAGAAAGTGTGCTAGTTGACTCAATGCATTACAAATACAGGAGAAAATAGTAGCAAATTCAGCATTATCAGCAAGGGATGGCAGAAGACCCAGATATAATATATGCTCTACCAATCCAATATCTATATCACCCAAATTATTCCTATCATCAACTTCATCATTAACATTATTTGCTTGTCCCTTCATGTCAAATATGTTAGTCTGCTTTACTTTATCCTCAAGTATCTTTAATGTTTCAAGATAAAGGGAATCATATGGAAATGGAAAGGGACTTGTTAACACCACAACAGGCTGTATTTTAGCTAACATTGAAATTTAATTCCATGCCTCATCCTCAGTAATCAACACTGTACTTTTGTTTGAAGATGTTTCATCTAGCAAGTTCACTTCCAATTGGCACTGTTCAATGAGCTACTCAATAATTATCCAACAAATATGAAATGTACAAACAGAGGTAACTCTATTGGGTTCCTCACCTGTCACTACTTTTGGCTCATGAAATGCCTCCCATCCATCATCCCACTCAACTTCCTTTTTCCAATCATCATGAGCTTCGATTGCGTCTTGTGTCTTTTTATTTTCGGTTCCTCAATTCTCAGTCTTGAGCAATTCTTCCCACTCTTTCAGAAGAGATTCTAATGCCGATAAGTGTGGTTTAGATACAGCATGAGCAACTAATGCAGAAAACAATGATACTGCTGAGTCAACTGTCACCAAGTCCTCTCTATTTACTTCTACATATTGCCAGAGATCAGATATCAACTCTGTTGACTTGAGGGTAACCAAAGCAGTTTTAACTTTTGAACCCATGAACATTTCATTGTTCTCTTTCCTAGAATGATTATCCATATCCAAATAATGGAAGGCATCCCATCTATCCCAGGGTAATAAAGAATTGTCCTGTATACCAAAAGCTTGTATACACCCTCTTCCCACAATACACTGTAGAAGTTCCAAGGCATAAACTTAAACTTGATTAGGTAGATGCATATCTTCAACAAATGTACTCAACCTTGACCAAACTGCATGTCTTACCCTTTGAAAGATAATAAAATCTGGTTTTGTTGGCTCAAAGGCATTGACTTTTTCATCCCCATAAGAGATACAAGCAAGTGATCACAACAGATTACATAAATGTCTGGTTCTGAGCTTGTTGATTTCAATTGCTGAATCTTTGAAAACCTGGGAATGTATCTTCCTTAGAATAGTATCGATGCAAGTTACATATGCCTCGTGAATATCTTGAAAGGAATCAACATCTTTAATTCTAATAGCTCTAAGTTTTTCCTTGCATTTATCTGTTGCTTCCTGATGAACCTTATGATCATCAGATTTTACACTGCTATCTGAGTTAATGTTTTCTTTCCTAAAAGCAAATCTGAAAAACATCTCTAAAGGAACAGCCTGCAGTAATCATTGTTGTTGGGCAATTCAAGAGAATTTCTAAGCCAAGTCAATTTTTCTGTATCACCAACATTTGATACACATTCTGGCCCAAAGCTTTCTTTTAAATGCATGTGGTCGGCAGAAAAAATTTCATATAAGAAACCAAGCCATTCCTTGTTAGATGCATCAATTGCAGTGTACACAGTTGAGAAAACGACCTTTAAAAACTCTTCTGCATGCTCCAAGAGTTCATTCCAATGTTCTGAAATTTCAGGTTCAATTTCCTCATTTGTCCACAATTGTAAGACAAGGAGAGATTTTTAAATTTTGCGCAAGCACCTTCATGAAACAAAATCTATAGTTAATTGAATTTTTTACCATTATTTGCATGTTTCATGTTGCTAAGAAATAAATAAGAATATACAAGCTTCAATAATGTATTGCAGGAAAACACTACATTAGATTTACACCACGTAAGAATAAATGAAGTTCATACCTCTGATCTATTGACTCCATACATGCTTGCTAAATCAAATACATATGATAAACACTCTTTTTCTTCATTTTGATAGACTCGGCCAAAAATGAAACTAAACTTTGTATGTATTCAGTATCTCCAGACAAAAATCTACTTGTTTCCACCGCAGGAATTATTTGCTCCAAATTCTTGGACTGATCAGTTCGTTTTTAATGTTCTTCAATTCTAGAACTCCATTCCTTCCAAAAGGTTGTCTCTGTTTCCTCCTATTTTCCCCTGCACTCTGAATGATAAAATCTGTAAGGTAGTTGGAGAGAAGATGCAAGGTAGGTTAACAAAAGAAACAAAGAGAAAACATAATAGACAAAAGTATAGTGTTGATTACTGAGGAAACAGAGACAACAAGGATGTTATTCGACAGACCTATTTTAGAAGTTTGAATATCAATTTGTCCAATGTGAACAACACATAGGACTGTGTACCAATAATTTCTCGGCAATCATCCTCAAACTTAGCATTATTTGCTGAGCCATCGAGTAACTGCAATCAGATAATTCAAGCAAATAGTTAATTGTGCTTCAAAAGAATTTAACAAAATATCTAAAATGAGTTAAAACAAGCATATGAATATAAAAACTTGTCAAGCACAACTCACTTTGCATACAAATCTGGAGGATTTGTGTCTTTTACACTTTTCCATTTACGTTCAGCAGATAATGAATTCTTCTTTGCTGAGAGTAATCGCTCATATAATGTCTGCACCATGCCAAACCATTATAGCCTCAATTCATTTTATAAAATAGAACCTGTCAATTCATGTACTACTAAAAGAAATAGCAAACTGGACCCATTGACATAAAATCAAGGTGAGAAGTCAAGCACAGACTTAAGTAGAGCACATTCACTGTAAGAACTTGCTAGAGATGAGAGAAGATTCAGGAGAGGTATTTTATCGAGGTTCTTTCACTGGATTATGGGCTTGCCTCTTATGCTACTGTAAGGTTGGTTACTTAACAGATACTTCCAATATTAATTTTAATAAAATGTTTATGCTTTGCTGTCTAAGTTCTAACATTTAATGCTATCCTACAACTAACACAATGCTAACATTACATAAAACAAATTGCACGTAACATTAATATGTTTAATCTCTCAGTATCATAATACCTGGTGGAGCCTAAAAAGCACATAAAAAGAGTCATTGCCATAGAAAATTTTCGACTCTTTTTGTGCTCCATTGTTTAAAGTAGAAGGAACATGTATTGCAAGAGGCTTGACTGTTAGCAGAGAACGATATGAAAGTCCCAAGCATGTCCCTTCTCCGTCAACATCATGTGCATCAGCTGTTACCTCAGCCTCACCTTCACTTTCAGCCTTTCCATCATTTTCTTCATGCTCTTCATCATCTTCCTCTTCTTCCTCATGATCTTCACATGAGCACTCATCACCATCCCCAGATTCACTACCTGAAACATCTTCACCATCTTTTGAAGCATTCTCACTATCCTTAGTTGATCTTTGAGGACTCTCTTCCCCCTCATCGTCTGCATCGGCATCATGTTCCCCTCCTGCCTTAGCACCACACTCAACCTCTTCATCTTCTCCACGTCTATTTCTATACTGTTTGTTTGCACCATTGTCCTCCCCTCTAGGCACAGTGTCTATACCAGACACTACATTGCTAGCATGGGTGAACAATGTGTTTTGTTGATCCTCAGTCTCTGGCGTAGGTGACAATTCACCTTCTTCTCTTTCAATTTTCAAGCTTCTATGTACAACTTCTTCGAGATACCTCAAATCCATGTTCCTACCTTCCATTATTAAGCCAATATGTCATCTCTCAGTTTCCTGTACAACATTGTGTGACAAATTTTAGTTACACAAATGCATATACAATGTACATATACAAGTTTAAATGATGGTTTGCATAAAGAATAATATTTTTAGTTCAAATGAGATAAAAAGGTCAACAGACAAAAGACAGTGCCTTCCAAACAAGAACTCTCTTGGTCTTGCTCGTTTTCAGCTCTCAAATTAAATAAATTACAGAAACCACATAATAGAAAGCGAAAACAAGTAGGGATTTCACTCCACATCCAATCATTCATATGCTGTGGCATACTGTAGATATTTAAACACTCACTAACTCTACTGCCATACATAGTAAATATTAACAATCAAGAGATCATAATGCATTCCCGCCGCTAAGAGACATATGAAATCAACATGGCAATAGAATATCCCATATGGACTCTTTTAGCTATGAATCCTCATAATTTATATACCATGTGAAATGCACACAACATAATATGGGAGGAAGAAGGTATTTTACCAGCAATCAGATGTTTCAATTACAACCAATGAAATACTTTTATTTGAATATTATTAAGCTTCCTGGTAGTATACTTTAACCAATGAACACTATTTCATCCTATGTTCTCTGCATATATTATATTTTAAAACAACAATGTAGATAACGTAGTGTTAATAATTTCCAACAAATGGCCGCAAAAGTAGATAAGATAAGAGAACTCTAGAACCATACATCTACTAAAGGCCCTTCCCTATCTTTTATAGAATGCTTTGGCCCACTCTCACCGACCATTTTCCCAGGCCTTGAATGTTGTGCACCAATCCCTACCAAGTACAACACAATTAACCTCAAAATGAGAGAAATAAACAGAATAGTTAAAAATGAACTTAATATTATCTACATTACAGTGCTTGTTAAATCCAAATTCTTCTAATAATTTGAAGTCTCTTTGAAGCTGTGTACCATACATGGGATGAGTAGCTAACCTGATACATGGTCCAACCCCAATCGTCCTAAACTTGACTCTGTTGCAACTGCATTCACAACATTTGAGTCATCTAACTTTTCAATGCGACCAACTTGCATGGCTGTATCAAGCATCTCATCAGCAACAGGTGCAGCGGAATGAGATTTTCCACTCTCACTTTTATGCCCATTTTGGTCAATTTCATGAATACCATTTCCCCTGATGGTACTCTCACCATTTGCCATTCTAGCCCTGACAGAAATTGTTGTTCCCATTGTTGAATTTTCCTCACCATTACCAACAGGACTTGGTTGTTTCAAATTAGTGTTTCCAATGTCAGCTCCAGCACTTCCATCACTCTCCCCTATTATACTTGCTGCACTACCTTTTGCAGCAGAGTTCTTCACTTTCACTACCTCCTCTGTGTCCTCTGCACCATAAGTTCGTATTGGGAAACCAAGCATAGGCTCCAAGAATGATGTCCAACGCCTCATCACTTTCTCAAATTGTTCCATCGTTGTACATACCTCATCACAGGAGTACTTAATAATTTGATATAAGTCTTCATGAATGTCAGAATCACTACCTCCTCTGTGTCCTCTGCACCATGAGTTCGTATTGGGACACCAAGCATAGGCTCCAAGAATGATGTCCAACGCCTCATCACTTTCTCAAATTGTTCCATCGTTGTACATACCTCATCACAAGAGTACTTAATAATTTGATATAAGTCTTCATGAATGTCAGAATTAGGATACTCAAACTACAGATTAGGGATTATTGGTCTTCTATTCCCAGCAGCGATAGCAAGAAGTACATCATCCTCCTTCCTCTTCTTCTCATTTATTTCTTTAATCTCTGCCAGAAGAGCTGTTTAACAAGTGATAAAATATTGCTTAACATATACATAAGCAATTAATAATACAATACAAAAGAGAGAATTAAAATAGCACCAATCCAGAAATCATGAACTACATTAATAGGAGCACTAATCAATACATCATGAAATACATTAATAGGAGCACTAATCAATACAATATTCTCTCATCATATATGATACAATGGTAACAATCTTTATAAATCAAACAAAGAAAACATAAAAACCCTTTCTTAATTTTAATGGTACACAGTACACTCCCTATATAACCTCAATAAGAAGGAAACCTTAAAATACAATCACAATATAACATTCTTAAGAGGTAAAGTGTACCTAAAAATTATTCAGATAGACACTTGAGGGAAAAAACATAAATTATGACAAGTTAAAAAGTGTTCTAATATACAAGAAGATATCAGAACAGGTTTCATCCAATCAAGCCAAGATATCAATCAATGCAAGTAAGTAACTTGTAATCACACTTACAAACTACAGGTGCAGGATAATCAAGCTCCAGAGCCAAATCTTCAAATACTGGTTTGCCTCCAAAGAGAGGCTGAGCATGGAATGTGTCTTGCAACGGTGTTTTTTCTCCAGAGAGAATTGGAGCATGGAATGCAACTACCACCAAACTCAATTGAACTTTTGTGGAACCAAAAGCCTTCAAATTGAGGAGGTCTAATCTATAACAGATCTAGCTAGAAGAAGCCAACAGTCAACATGGCCCTCTCCAAATGCATTGGTAGAATAAGCCCATTCAACAAGGCATTTCAACACCACATTTCCATAACTACCTAGCCAATGAATGGGTAGTTGGCCAACAATTTTCCTGGCCAAGGGAAAAAAGAGGCCATTCTTCTTCCAGCTGAAAAAGAAAAACAGAAAGGGATTTCACAGCCAAATGTTGTAGGGGACTCAAAACCATATGTATGCAAACATGGTAACCAAATGCAATGAATCTGAGACAGAGAGCTCTGTAACCATTAATGGCTATAACATGCCATGATGAGCATAATTGTCATTTTCCCTAACATACTTGGTGTTATGCTTGTTGGCACAACCAAAGCATGTGAGGATGCACATGGAAAGAAATGATACCAGTGAAGCTCATGGTCAAGTTGAAGTTGAATATGGTGAGAAAAAACATATTCTTTTAACAAAAGAAAAAGAGGGAAGGGACACATTTCTTCTAAATGAAATGGAAGCATATCAACCTAGTGCACAGGAAATTATAGATTTTTTTTTTAATTATAACAAATTGTGGATGAGCATAACCAATGAAGCATCCTTACAGTATGAAGGATTGGTTGTGTAAAGAAGAGGTTTGTTCAATTTAGTCTATACATGGAAACTCATTGAAATATTCCTATCTAAGATGGAAGAGTAAAGTGGATTTACTAGAGAAGTATTTAGTAAAGAAACATGTTATGAGTTTTCCATATGAACAATTGAGAAAAGGACAACTAAGCTGGTATTTATTTTGAGTTTCTCCATTATAGTGATACTTTTCATGAGAAGTAGAAACACCATGTTGGAGAAGAACGTGTGGGTGAACCAAGAACAAGCCACAGCAAGGAGGAAAAGGAACATTTATAAAATATAATTGGTAAGTGTATTACATATTGTTGATATTTTGCTTATGAGGTCTGCACATAGTACAAATTTGTGTGCAAACATATATTGGAATGTGCAGATGAAGAATCTAGTCTTCAAGATAAATTTTGTGCATTGGTTGTACAAATGAAACCTGGGGAAGGAAAAGAGCAGGCAAGGGATATTTTAATTACAAAAAGTAATGGGGAAACTCTCCAAGTCATATTGAAGGTAATACACATTAGTGAAATGCTGGAAATAAACCTTGAAGTTCTAGGGTTTGATCATGTGTTTGGAATCATTTGCATATGGAATATGAGCATGTTGTAGAAGGAGTTATTAAAAATGTCATGAATGATATGATTTTTGAAGGATTTGGGAGTTAACTCCATGCCTTCTTATAGCTATTATTTTGATGCACCCCCCACATGATACTACAGACCCTGGCAGAAAGTGCCAAAAGGTTGAATGCCTTCACCCTACTTAGTGTATGGGGTGCTGTATGCCCTTATAAACCACTTGCTTCAGGCATAAATCTTAGTGATTTAGTGAAGTGGTAGCAGCACTTTTTCTCTTTTCGGGACGGGCTTAACCCAAAGAATTTTTATTAATTCATACAGCATTACCGGTTCAATGTGTGAAGGATATTGAATTCTTGAGGATCGCTACCAAGGAATCCATAGAGAGGGAAAACACACACACTATTGCTAACGTAGCAAAATATATCAAGAAAGTGGAAGGCTAACTTGATGACAGGAGTTATGAGAGAGTTCTAATTTTCATGGAAGTATGTTGTCATATCAGAGGATGTGTAGTAGGATGGAAGGAATCAGAATCTCTTGCTGGATGTGGACTCAAAACCTTCCATGTGTCGATTATCATGAAGAGGAGGTGAATAATAATTTACAACATCAGATGAGTTTTCATGGCCTTGCTTGGTAAAAGGTTGAAACAACTATTCACTTATGTTGTTAACATTATGTGAAGGACTTGGAGGAAAAAAGTTCATAGATACGCACACTACCACAAGGTGGGGATGTTAAAGACATTTGTTTAAGATAATATGATCATTTTATCTCAAGTATCTATTTTATTTTGCTTTTATTTTTTTTATTTGTTGAAGTTAATATTTTTGAAAGGTGGAAATATCAATTGCAGACAAGACAATTAAGGATTGTCCCTTCCAAATACTCTCTTATCCCAAGCCTTTTCAATCTTTTATGTGGCAGCAATCTGCGACTGTCAAAGGGACTGGGCATATTGTTTGTCCATTCAATCCCTGCTCTTTTTTGGGTTGAAGCTATTGGCATCAAGGTGGTTTTCTCTCTATAGTAGTCAACTTATTCTGCTTTTTCTAAGGGCTGCAAGTTTTAGGGTAACACAAGCCCTGCTCTTCCATTTTCGAGATCGGATCTTTTTCTTTTGCTTTTGCTGTCATTCAGGCAGAAATCTGTTTGTGTATCGTCAACTGCACCAATTGCCATTCTCCCCCATTGGGTGTTGGTAGAATGGTGGGAGAAACATGGATTTTTCAGTTAATGCTGAGACTTATGGAGTGGCATTTAAAATAAGATAGGGAGTGAGACAATGCTAGTGAAATAATGGAAATTAGTGCAGTTGAGGATAACTACAGATGATAGGAAATATTATTATGATCTTTCTCCTTACTGGGAATTGCCCTTGGTATGGAAAATGGCTCCAGGATTTGGCTGTGAACTGTGCGAACATATGGTGAGCTCCCTCCAGATCAAAAGGTTTTAAGTCTCCTCATTGTGGACTTGCCTAGGCTAGATTAAAACAACATTTACACTTGAAGCCCCACTTCAGGGCCTCTGTCCGCACTCCATGAACTCTACAATCACTCATTATAGAGAAGGTCCCAGATGTTCCACATCTTATCCCCGATTTTTATAGTATAAGCTCTGGCCCCTGGGGATCTCAATAACCTGGAGATAATGTGGAAGCTGATTCAAAATGTGAATAACAAGTTCCACAATCTGAAGATGAGGGTGATAGAACAAGAAACATAAATAAGAAAATAAAGAAACAAATTATCTGTGATCAGGAAGCAGTTGCAGATGATGAAAGGAGAGCAGCAACGAGGACAATAGTGCACTATTATTGAATGGTGAAGCTCCTTGTCGAAATTCTGATCTATTTTTAAAATTTTTGGAACATCCACATGCTACTTGTAGAAGACTATATACTGAAGCAAGACACTGCATAAGGAACTAGGCTACCTTTTTAGACACCCTGTTGCTCAGAAGAAGACTTAGCTGTTGTCCTTTTTATCATTTTGATCTATAGGATGATTTGCAGTACTATAATAGTAACATAGTTGATTTTGTGTTCTATATTTCCAATGTAAATGGCAATGTTATACATATATTGTAGTACAATCTGCCAACTGCAGGAAAATTAGCCAGAATTTTTTTTGTAGATGGCAGTATTTGAAAATCAAGATAATAGAAATAATGTATATACCTATAAAGAGCAATGGGAAGGACAATTCAGAGAGGGAATTGCAATCCATGTTCAAACTATCTCAGGTTGCTAGTTTCTATCTACCCTATTTTGTATAAGTATTTGTATCATTAATGAAATTATAAGCTCTTTTACCAACCAAAACATAACATGTATAGAAACTCTGGAAAAGAAAAAGAAACAAAAGATATGTATCAATTGATATATTATGTGCCAAAGCTCAAACACACAGCTGTGACTTGTGCTGTGCCTACAAAGAATAACAAAATTACATCAGTAACAAAAATAGTGGACATTAGAAAATCAAGGGATGACTACAATAGTAATAAGATAAATAATTTTTGAGACTGCCATTGTAAGTTCCATCTCAGAAACAATATGATGTCAGGAAGGTCTATTGAAATACCTTTGATGTTCTTCTTCTTCTTAGGCTTGTTTTCACGAGAGGGAGGAACATAATGAAAGGTGTCCCTAATAGCATTAGAAGGCATTGAGGGAGAGCCTTCAAAATCATAACTAGGATATTCTTGAAATCCAGATACCCTCGTCATGGAATGTTGCCTCTTTCTCCCTATTTCAACATTTATTTCTTCCTGTTAAGCCTTTTCTTCTTAAAAATTTTCAAAATGACTTTCCAATTCCAATATTATATCTCCAATCTCTTCTGCTGTGATTACAGGGGGCAATTTGGATTTTTATAACAGCCAAGTGTTTATTCAACCTATGAAAATCCCCCCTTGTCTGATATGTTTCCTGCAAAATTTGCAATACATCTCACTATCAATAAGATCGGCATGGATCCATGCATGGTCTTTCACTCTTGGGGCCATTGTAAACTCAAATAAATCTGCAAATACAAATGTGCCAACTTTATCTTAATTTTTTTTGCAACAAAAGACAGATCTGTTTGTATGAGAGAAAAGAAAACAGGGGTGGATTTGACTATAAACCTACTTGGGAATAAACTCAATGGGCACAAGAATTTGGACAACAACCTATCCAAGCTTGAATATGGGATGTAGCCTCCTTCAATAGATGCCAACTCCACTACAAGAAACCCAAGAATGTTTTCCAAATGAGATCCCAGATCACTCCAAATCACACTCTTTGCTGCTGCTCCAAAAACTCCAAATGCTCAATGAGACAGGTGTGAGGAAAATAGAGGTAGGGGTGGGGTGGGTAGGAAGTGGGTCTCTTTATAGTATGCATTTTGGGTTTAGGGTTTTAGGAAATACATTTTTAAGGTTTAAAGAATAATTATCTTAAAAATGGCCTAACTGGCTGGTTAGGTACTGACTTTGCCGAGTAGGTACAGACTCAATTGAGTTGGATTGGTTTGGTCTTTTTCACACTTGAACCTCCATTGCTGATGTCGGTGGAGACTTGGTGCAACTGTAGACACCACAATCTACTTCCATTGTATTTTTTTAAACCATGGGAACCTAGCAATTTTCTGAGAGTATATGCAACAGCATGCAAGCCACATATACCAATAGCTCATAGGTCAGCCTAGGATGAGACTTCACATCAAGGGTATTCCTACCCTTTCAGCTTCACTACGATGGGTCAATTTGTGTAGCCCTACCCCCCACCGAAATTGAACTTGTGACCTCCTTGGAGATAACACATGTTCTTAACCATTGGGCCCAATCAGGTGCACACTTCACTACACCCACTATTACCTCAACATACATGCTTCCTTCTCAGGTTTTGTTTTTTCCTACTCTAGGGGTTATCCCCAACGGTACATGCAACTTATTAGTAAATAGTGCAATAGAGTTTGGTCACAGGTACTTGAAATACTAGGTCAAAATGGAACTTAATGGAAAGAATCAGAGGAAACTAGTGTTGACCAAGGGGTGGAGTCAAAATGAAGCTAGAACATGCGTCTGAAGGAAAATGGAGAATAATGGTGAGGCTTCTGAAATGGAAGAATCTTGCCACACATAAAATATGAATAAAAGACTTGGGTTTGGTGCTGATAACAACCTTTGTCCTGGCTACTACTAGTTAGCTAAGGAATGGATCTCTCCAATCTAGAGATTGTCAAGGCCTTGGAAAGCTCGCTGAAACCTGGAATAGTTCAATAAAATCAGGGTTAAAGAATCTCTAGATCTGTAAACTATTCTTAACAATGGAACAAAAATGGCTGAAATATGTACTAGTTAATTATCAAGCATATAAAAACAGGGGTACAAAAAGTGGATCAATTATTCCAGCTTTATTTAATTGTAAACCTCTGAAATTACAATGACAAATGTCCTTGGTGATCCAACCCCATTACAATAAGTATTTACTACTCTTATAGACTTCAATTGACCTGGAACTGTGACCTAGGTTTAAGAGAGTCTTCTCCCTGCATGAGATCATTTACAAGTGTGACCATGCGTTACATAACTGCACCTTAAACTTCAATCTCATAGTGATCTGACTGATGAACTAGTTAGCTGTAAGAAGAACTACTCTTAGTTGAATGCGGAGCTAAAGGTATATTATGGCAACCTCTCCTACATGCCGCTTCGAATTACTCCTAAACTCAAGTGAGGTATGATGCAAACTCTATCTTGTCAGCATGCAAACTCAACTTGACTGCTTTCTTATCATAATGCAAACCTCACCTTTGACTGTTGTTTGACAACAAACAAACCCCATCTTTAAACTACTGTCTTCTCCTCGTGTAAACTCAACTCTACTGTTGTCTTATGATCTTAAGCAGTTGCATCCTCTGCAACACATGGAGACATAGCTTCTTGAGCTCGGAGACATCGTTTAGAGGGAGGTAGGGAAACATCATCACTCGGTAGAATACTTCTCAAACAATATTTATCATCCTTTGGTGTGGTGAAAATGATGGTGACTAAAACCCTTTTGAGTTGGCTTATATGTGGGTCCAACTGGTGTATTATCGACATTAGTACAAACCCCCAAGTGTTCCCTTGAATATAAAACTCAAGTGTTGAAGTGTGAACTACCGGCAATAGGAACTACCGACAATGGACTAAATCCCTTGGTGAGAATTGACACTAACTGATCAAACAACAAGCAAGCAAGTCATATTTAATCCCTCGGAATGGTAGGCTGACCAAACAAGCAACATCGGCTATGTGTTTTATATCCACGGACTGGAAGGAATACTCCCTAGGTAAGAACTAACAACAGACTAAATACTTTGGGCATACTTAATCCTCTAAGGTGAGAACTAACAGACTGGTCGAACAAGCAAACATGTCTAATTTAATATCCTCTTCAGCTGAAAGTGTGTGCACCCAACTAGTAGAAGGATAAAAAGTGATATTGTCTGTTGAAATTGTAATAAAAAAGGGCATGTTATAAAATATTATCCTTCTTTAAAATAAAAATAAGATGATGTTGTTTTATCTATTGTTGGTCCTTGCTATGTTCTATTTACCTTTTCTCTTCCGTAGTACTCTCCTGTTGTAACTGCTTCTGCCGCTGTTGGTCAGATTTGGTCTTACAATAATAAAAGGAGTCTTAGCCTCGTAGAAATATATATTTAGTCTATTTGAGGGTACCCCCTCTCTAGCCTGAGAATTGGCTTGAAGTCCTAGATTGGTGCAAGAAGGTTATCCTGCACATTATGCCCATGCATTTGTTCCTGTGAGAGTAGAAACAACCTGGGGAACAACATAAGAACTGGCACAGTTGTCAGGGGCTCTATCTCAGTAAATGACATAAGGGTTTATTTCTAGTTGAAGAGACAAAAATCTCACTAACAAACTATGATTAGTGTTTCTAAGTACCCTAAATTTTTTAGCACAGTAAGGTGTTGCACTTTCACAAAGATGGGAATGAAAAAGCTTCACATAGAACTTTTGGATGGATGGGTGAACATATAACATTCATAGGATTCAATAACACTTGCTTTAGGAAAGGAACTTATCAGTAGCAACACTATTGTTATTTGAGGTGTGGTCATTCATTTTGCTAGGCACTAAAGAACTGAATTCTTACCAGTTATTGAAAAACCAATTATTTAGGAATCAAAATTCACAATAAAGAATCAAGATTCAGGACGCTAGACAATTTTGAACATTCACAATGTAGGATGCTAACCAAGATTAACATGCATGAGATAAATTTACAAATAAAACCAAGAAACCAACCTACAATTCATCACCCACCTCTTTAAGAGCCTCCAAGCTCTCTCGAATGCCCTTCTATCCATGGAAGAGCTCGAAAACAAATACCCAAATTCTAAACCCTCGGCAATGGTTTCTAAGCATGACTATTCCTCGACGAGCATCAATCTGACATGATAAATACCCAAAACACCAAAAGCACCTCTCAGACCAAATTCAAAACTATTTTCCTCCCAAAACCCACCAAACCCTCATGGCTTCTTGCCAACAGAAAATATTTGGCGTCAAACGTCTATTTAGATAATCCGAGTAGGAAATCTCCACGAATTCAACATAATTCTTCATACTTCGGTAATTTGGGGAGGAATTCACCATGAATACAGATAATCTTGATTCTGGAATGATAGATTTTACTGTGTATGAAGCAGGAACAGAGTAACACAGTCGTAGTTGCTCAGCAAACAAGGGATTCATAGGGCAGCTTGATGCTTTCACAATTTATGTGCGTCAATTTTATCAGTGAAGCTGTTGTCTGCACTGCTATGAAAAAATCCCTCTGCAGTCAAAGAAAAATATCTATTACGTTAATCCTATTGGCTATTTGATCCGTTTCACTGATCCAGTGCAAAAAATTAAAACAATAAACTTACAAAGAGCTGTGCAGGTTGTCTTAGCTTTCTCATAAGCCATTTCCTTCTCATAATCCTCCATGAATGAACTCAAGAAGAGTTTGGTCGTATGTTTGGGTTTGCGCTGTATTTTGGTCATATTCCAATGATCATTTTATTAGTTTACATAGTACATATTATATGGTATATTTTATATTTTATTTCATTTATTTTATATTGTATCATAAGTTTTATTTTATATATATGTTTTACAATAATATATATGTGTGTTCGAGCATTTATATTGTTTATTTTTACGTTGTTTTGTGTTATATATATAATCATCTAGTGCAGGGTTCCAATCTTCAATAGGCAAGATGCTGGTAATGGAATTGAATTTTGAACCAGACGAAGGAAAGCTTGGGTATTATCTGGTTGTAATTTATAAATCCGAGAAGGCAGTTCCGAGATACCCCAGAAATAGGAAGGTAGGAGCCAGGAACCTTTAGCCTTTTGGGATAGTTTGTTAGACCTTTCAAGCCTACCAACCACACTGATTATATATTTGTTCCTTTAGCATTCTTTCGTAGCAAAACAGGCCCTAATAAATTGATATGGACTTGTATGATTCAGAATTGGATGATAAAGTACTATAATGAGGAGGACGACAAGAGATGAAAGCTGGTTTTCTTTCTTAGTATTGGTTCGAATCCAATCATCTCTGCCATACAGTATTTTCTGAAGCTAGTGCAAGTTGTACCAGTCCAAGTAAGAAATCTCTCCTCCTCAATCATAGGATAGAAGCAATTAGGCATGGATAAATTGATCGATTAGGTGACTCGGTTCCATCATTCTCCCCACCCCACCCTATTTGTTCCAACTAGGCTTTCTATAATCAATAAATAGATTGTCTGGTGGGAACTTGAACTCACTCAATATAATATAACTATCATGGCAACTCAGAAACATATATTGTATCTCTCTCGCGTATGGTGTTTCAATAGGTTTAATAATTTTATGCCGCTAACCGTTCAGGGGAAAATCATTGGGTTAACCCCAGCCGCCCTAAGTTGGGCAAGTAAAAGAAAAGAAAGCAATCCATTTCCTTTTCCTTGTCTCTCTTGCTAAGCTTTTTGGGGTCTGTGTTGAAGGTTCCAAGGGTATTTAGATTTAACGGGGTCCGGGGCGATGGTGAATCATGGTGAATGGGGTATTTATTTAATGGGGACTAATTTCTCATCTGGCGAACATCTCTTGTCATCTGTTGGAGACATGAGGGGACATATATCTTCTTGGCCAATGTTGGGGGTGAGGGTATGAACTCGCTCGCTTGATAGAAAGAGGGAAAGGGCCGCCATCGGTCCTAATATTGTCTGGTGGGAGTGATGGGGTGACTGGGTGTGTTATTGGGGATGTATAAAATGCTATACATACCTGTAAATTCATGAAAACCAAGTCAACAGCTTAGCTCTGCATAATCTTTTGGAGGAAATAGAAATTAGGAAGACACTAAAGCATAGAATTGGAGAGTTGAGAGTCTGAGTCCTGACCTCCAACTGTCCTATACTCGTAAACCCAAAATAGTGATTTTTTTCACGAGATTTCACCAATCTCTTTAAGTTCAGGGAAGCTCAATCCAGCCTACCCAACATTTTACCTTTGATTCTCTTGCTCTTACCTATGAAAAATGTGGAACCTTCGAGTTTCCCACCGTAGAAGACAACGAGGAGTTAGAGTGTGCAACTATTTCCTTCTACAGAAAGATGATTGGAAGCAACGCCATGTCAATTCTACAATATCCTGGCACTCTTGAGTTGGTTTACCTTGCCCGAGGTAGGCGAATGCATGTTTATGTATTTCACATGATTACAAAAAAAATAATTTTATAATTGCTTCTACATAACATAGACATATCTATGTAGGTGAGGGAAAACTGGGTATTGTTTTCCCGAGGTTTCTAGAAACTTTCAGTGATAATTCTTCGTTACGAGGGCACTCAGGGCGTAAACCAGAGATCCCAAAGAAGGAAGTAGAAGAAGAAGAAGAGGACTTAAGTGAAAAGGTGAGGTGAGTGAGGAGGGGAGATGTAATAGCGATATTTGCAAGAGAAACCCACTGGTTCTATAATGATGGGAGCGAGCCTCTCTAAATCATAGCCATTATAGATCATAGCATGTTCTTGTACGTTGTTCCTGTTATAGCGGATTTCACCACACTAGGTGAATCACACATTGTATGGCTTTCCCCTGTCCCGCTGCAGACTCATTAGCCCCTATGGACCACTTGTCTTTTGATGTATCATTGACCATCCCTAAAAACATTAGAAAAATGATATACACGGCCTTTTCCCCGATAGCCGCGTACATACGTGGATAATCCCTCTATAGTCACGTACATCGGGATGTGTGCATAATCCAAAATCCTTTGGAGCGTTCCTTGACTTGGATCCGACTCATATGACTCCTGGCCTTCCATATGCCTTGAGATCGCACGGATTCGACCTTTCAGTATCCATTTGAAAAACTATATAAGGAACCCATTGAAACATTGAAAGCATAAGAGAGAATTGAGAGTATCGAAACTATAGTCCATTGTTGCCAGAACTATACTTGAGTCTACATCCCTTTGTCCCTTGGAGCACTGTTGCATTCTTCCCAAGCTTTCCCTTTGCTTGTAAGCTTGCTATCGAAGTGATGGAGGATTGAGGTGGTGGAGGCCCAAGTGGGGGATTCAGTTTCTCCAGTTTGCAGACATGCCATCAGAGGTTGTCACTTGTAATCTCTGATTCATATTAATAGAAATATCTTTTCCTGTCCAATAATGTGTATTTGAATGAATATTGTATCCATTGGAATATGTCAAATGCTTATACATTATTGATTATATATGCTAGAATAGATCTAACACCATGAAATATAGTATGCTTGTATTGTTTACTTGTTGTTGAGGACGTGCTATAACACTTCAAGCTGAAGATTGGAAAGCTCAACGGGGATCTACTTCAACTGTCCAGAAGAAGGTACGAGGTTCGATCCTTTAGTGTTAGATGTTTTTATTTCTATTGAATATTGGGAAAGATTGATTTCTGGAGTCTAGCTATCTGTTGTGGTACCCCAAGCCATAGGAATTTCTCTCTGTAATAGAATTGGCGACTCCACTGGGGAGTTCCTAGTAATTGTCCTTTGGGGGTTGATCTCTTGGCATTCAATGTATTTGAATTTCTCTCTCTCTCTCTCTTGTTTCTGTGTCGGGTATGGGGGCATGTATGCCTAGTAAATCCTAATTGGTGTAAATTTAGTCTCAGCCTATCTGTTTGCCTCGAATTTGTGCATCTTTTTCTTCCTGTACGTGGGTTTGTCACTTACAGTCGCGTATACACGCGGTTTCCCTTGGGATTTCTGCGTATACACGCGTGTTCACTGCGCACAGTCACGTATACCCTAGTTTTTTACCTTTTTGTGGAAGATAGTGGATTGCTGGGTGAATGTTGTTAGTTGCTGAGTCTCCTTTGACATTGCCTGAGTCTGTTAATACCTCTGTTTTTTACCAGAAACGTTTTTTTTTAGCCTAAATTTTTTCTTTTAGGAAAGTTCTTGTCATGGCATCTTTGATTTTTTGTTTGAGATTAGTGCATTAGAGTCCTTTTGCCTTAGTGCTTTGTTGGGATGCTGTTTATGTGTGCTTGCAGAGTATGGGGTGGTTAGAATCATTCTTTTGCTTTTTGTATCTCTTTATTTTCAAAAAATCCAAAATATTTGCTTATCATCATGCATTGCATTATGCATTTTGCATTGTACTTGCATTAGATCTAGATTTGCTTTGGAGTAATAGTTAGGACTTCATATAGGGAAATTTGCATTCAGCGTTTGAAAAAGAAATTGTTCATTCACGTAGTACGCATACCCTGTTTTCATGGACACAATGCATTTGCATTGATTGTTAGGTGTGCATTTTACTTCTTGTTGCGTCATAACACCATTAGTTGCACAACCATATCCTATTTTTGAGTAATAAAGCAAAACTAAAATCAACGCTAAATAAAATGAATTACACACTTTTCTTTTCTAGGGTGCACCAACAAGCTTAGGTTTTAGCATCTTGGAATAGTTCATTGAAAGTTAATTCTCCAAGATCACTAAACAACAACAACTAGGTGTCTGTCCAGGGAGTGTGTGAAATCCTTGGTATAACCAGCATTCTCAAGAAGCTCCTCTCAAAAGGGAGTCAAGCACTAGGCAGTGTGAGCGGTTGTTGATTGGGATAACCCCTGGTTGAGAAATATGTAGCACCGACAATATAGCCAGGATTGTATTCGTATCTGGGTGCTCTTTCGGGAGTTTCGGGCTTTGCTACCCTGCCCATACGGTCAATCCCGCGTGCAAATGTCTGCCTGAGCATTGATTATATTGAGGTGACCTTAGTGACCTTACCTAGGATATCGAGGGGGGTACGTGTAGAGGTTATTCTGCATGTGTCCCAGCCAGGTTGGGGTTGAATAGCACAGTTGCTTTATGCATTGAAGCTGAGGGCCACAATAATTGGTTTCGAACCTCCGCTTGTGGTGACAAGGGCCTCTCAAGCCTCTCCTAGGTGAGACATACCGGCCACATTCAGGAGCTCACTTATCCAGCCCTTGTTTGCTTGCTTTTGGCTTTATATTGTATAGTGATTGCTCTGTGCACACTAGTTGGCCTAGGGTTGATGTAAATAGAGAGTCTTTGCTTTTTGTTGAGTCATTGTGGAGTTGGGTGTGGTTCCGCGCCATTCTCGTCGGTTAGCAAGACTTCCACCTTCCACTTCTCCTCCTCCTCTAGGAGAGGGGCCTAGAAGGTCTAGGCGGACTGTGTCACACATTGATTCACACACCATGGAGGATCATTCAGAGACTATTCCTGACCCACCTCCTCCTATTCGTATTGACGATGGGGAACTTACTCCTACATACGATCCCTCACCTGACCTAGCTGAGATCGGTCCCGTTATTTCCCAGATAGGATATTTGCATGATAGACCTACTCATACTAGGCCAGATTCCCCATTGACCCGATACTGGTATGGAATGCCGGATGATGCCGAGACTCACTTTGACCCTCCTAGCACCAGCTACGGTAGTTATGTTACGACTGGTTTTCCTATGCACGATTTGACATTTCATGTTGAATCCGACTTTGACTCTAACACTATACCTGGGGGCATTCCCATGCCTTACCTTGCGGAGAGGTTTGGGAGTACTAGTCACATTGCACCTTCCATCCCAGCGGTGGAAGCTACATCTTATATACCTTCTAGGTCTAGAGTTAGTGATCCCATAGTGATACTAGGTTCTAGACAAGTGACGATAGGCACTAGCACATATCTTATTACCGAGATTCCTTCGTCCTCACTTTCGAGTTCTTCAAATGCAAACCCTCCACCTTACTCTCATGGTCCTTCGAGTCGGCACGTAGCTACGAGTCAGATCTGTACTGCGATTACTAGACCAGTTGTGTCTCAACCCTACATACCACCCATGGCTTCGGGAGGTTATGTTCATGTTTCTAGAGGTCAGGTTGCTACTTCCTCGACATATATCCCTACTTTTGGTATGTATATTCCTACTTCTGGAACGTATATTCCTACCTATGGAGTGTCTCATGGGGCATCGCAAGCGATGACCTATGGACCCTACTATGGGGTGCAGTATGGATAGGTCTCTCCACCTTATGGAGGCGGGTATTCACAACCTGCTGACTCTCTGAACTATGGCTTTGTAGCTCCTACTAGTCAAGGTCCACCTCATTATGCTACTTCCACGCCACCCTATACGGGTCATACAGGAGGAGGTCACTATGGCTAAGGTCATGGTGGTAATTAATCCTATATGAACCAGGGAGTGGTCCCTAGACCTCATCATCCTAGGCTCCCTTTCCTCGTGACACTCAATTTACCTGACTTATCGAGACTTATGAACGATCCTGTGGCTCATGACCCGACTTGGCCGGCTGTCCCTACCAAGCTTCCTTCGGACATACCTAAGTTCGAAGGCAAACCAGGAGAGGATCCAAGTGAACATGTTATGACATTCCACCTATGGTGCTCTTCCAATTCATTGCATCAGGACTCAGTCCATTTGAGACTATTTCAACGCACCCTTACAGGGCCTGCGGTGAAATGGTATATAGAGTTACCTAGGGGTGCCTTTACTTTGTTCGACGATCTTGCGATGACTTTCGTTAATCACTTCCAGCTACCAGTACGCTATGATGTTGGTACTGAACTCTTGTCTACATTTCGGCAAGATAAAGCCACCCATATTTCTGATCATATTCAGGAGTGGCATAGACGGAAGAGATTAATCAAAGCCTTTATACCGTCGGAGTTCCTCCTTGAGTGGTTCGTCAAATATTTATTGCCATATATCGTGAAGGATGTTTCCACATCCAGAGTGTAGAATGAGGAACAAGCCATCTTTAGGGTGCAGGAACTAGACTTGATCTATGCTCAGTCTGGTTTGTTATATGAGATTATACCTAACACTCCTCATTCTAGTTTCGATCCCAAGGTCAAACCTAGACCACATGCCGATGGAATTGTGGGTAGTGCAAGTAAGAAACCTGCAGGTTCAGTTGTCTATCAACCAATCTGCCTCAGGACAAGCTACGGCTTCATCTCAGCCTGGCCAAGCGGCGAATGTACTTGCTGTGCAATCGTCCGACCAGAAGGGTAACCAGCAACCCAGATGGAATAGAAAAAAGGGTAAAAACAATAATAATAAGAAGGGTGGGAATAAAAATGAGAATACCAATAATAATGACAAGAACAATAAAAATGCTGGGGGGGACAAGTAGAATAAGCGTAAGGTTAAGTTTCCTTGCAAGCTTTGTAAGGACGATCACGTCACTTACTTGTGCCCTAGGATGGATGAAGCTTCGAAGTTCATAGCACAGGGCCCAGCTGTGTTAACGAACCCTTTACCGCATAACCAAAATATGAAGTCAAAGTCCCATGATCAATCTAGTGATGAAGATCCACCTGAAACTAGTGGTCATGGGTGCATTAATATGGTCCATGCCACGAAAGTTGTGATGCGTGCGAAAGATTATTCTTCGTCACAACCCAACCCAGGCAAAGAACCTGATCCACCAGGAACCCCTTTGTGTATTAAGAAACCTACGGATAAACCTGAGGCTGCACCTCACATTCCTAAGGGGGTACTTAAGCATTCAGGTCATAACCCAAATGCCCGAGCCACCTAGAACTATTCAGTTGTCAAGGACTTGGGTCATACTCCTTGTGCGATGTCTGCATTTGAAGTGCTTCAGAGTTGTCTGTCGTAAAGGAAGGCTTTGCTTTCCGCTCTTGGCGTGAATGGAGATGATTCTTCCTTAGTGATCAAATTTGAAACCACAGGACATCAGCCTCGCTTGCCCTACTATGTGTCCCTTTTGGTGCAT
Source organism: Pseudotsuga menziesii (assembly GCA_001517045.1). Classification (NCBI taxonomy): domain Eukaryota; kingdom Viridiplantae; phylum Streptophyta; class Pinopsida; order Pinales; family Pinaceae; genus Pseudotsuga; species Pseudotsuga menziesii. The sequence continues at coordinate 57,318 of LPNX010438306.1, forward strand.
GTAGAATGTCTTAATATGATCGTCAAGCGTACTGTGATTGACGAGGGCGTTGCTACTTCTGTGATGTCTTTGTATTGTTGGAAGGGTCTTGGTTCTCCTGAGTTGTCAAAGTATACGACCATGTTAAATCCTTTTTATGGGAGATTGTTTAGGCCACACAGTATCCTTCCTTCTCTTAAAGTCCGTTTGGGAGGGAAGACCGTTGCAATAGAGGTTGAGGTGGTTGATGCACCCCTTGACTACAATCTCTTACTGGGAAGGAATTGGATGTATAGTATGCAAGTCATTGTGTCTTCCATATTTCACATTGTATGCTTTCCTCATAATGGGAATATTGTAACGATTGATCATATGGCATTCAAGAATCTGCCTGTTAGTGCATCTTCGGAAGCTTCGGTTCCAAAAGTTGAACATTCCCAGCCGGCAACTGGGAGTGTGGGTGTAGGTATGTATCCTTCTCTCATGGGAACCTTTAGTTGTCCTGCACCCATCCTCATGATAGGATCTAGTTTCGATGGTGCTTCCACGTCTACGAGATTAGTGCCTTTTCGTACAAGTCATATGGGAGATCCTTGGATTCTTCCTTCACCGAGTCCTTCGAGTGAGGCGATTGAGACGAGTGTGCCATTTCCTGCAGTCATGATAGCTTACCAAGCTAATCTCCAGTCTGTTGCAGAGCCTTGTTCTTCTTCTTCACAGACAGAGGAAGAAGACCCCTATGTGCTGCCGGCATGGGTAGTACAGTCTTCTCATGCCCATGACTGCCTTGATATGGTTTTCCCTTCAGATGAAGCGATCATCGAGGCTATGTCAGGAGTTGAGCCACCATGGGAGGAACTTCATCATAGATCATATTTCCTTCCAGAGCTTGACCTTTTGGAGCATGAGAATTATAAGGATATTCTTAGACAGAAAGTTGGTAGACCCATGATTCCATTAAGTTCTCCTGGTTAGATGGCTGATGGAAACATGGCAAAGATATCGTCAACTATGCCTATTAACATTTCTCGCAACCCTGGTACAACTGAGAATGTCTACATTGGGGCAGATTGTTCCCAATATGAGATTCGTGAGTATACCAAGCTGTTCAAGGAATTCCGTGATGTTTTTGCTTGGTCTTACGATGAGAAGCCAGGGATTGACCCTCGAATTGTCGAACATGAAATTAATACTTACCCCAACACTAAGCCTGTTCAACAGCGTTTACGCGTGGTAAATCCTAGGAAAGCACCCGCCATAAAGGCAGATATAGAGAAGCTATTGAAAGCTGGTTTCATATATCACGTTCCCTTGACGAAGTGGGTTTCAAACCCCGTTCCGGTAGATAAGAAGCAAGGAGCGATCCATATATGCACTGATTTTTGTGATTTAAATCGTGCCTATCCTAAGGATAAATTCCCCACACCGTTTATAGATCAAATTTTGGATTAGTGTGCGGGTAGCGAGGTGTTCTTTTTTATGGACGGATTTTCAGGGTATAATCAGATTCAAATTAAACCTGAGGACCAACATAAGACTCCATTTATTTGTCCTTGGGGAACATTTGCGTATCGAAAAATGCCTTTCGACCTTAAAAACGCCGGAGCTACCTTTCAGCGGGCGATGACCTTGATTTTCCACGATCTCAAGTCCATTATTGAAGTATTTTTGGATGAACTCGCTGCTCATTCTCACATGAGGATGCGTCATTCTTATCACTTGAGATTGGTGTTCGAAAGATGCCGCCACTATGCTGTTAGATTAAACCCTCATTAGTGCATCTTTTGTGTGAAATCGGGTTGTTTGTTAGGATTTATCATTTCGAAAGAGGGTATAAGAGTCGACCCTTTGAAGGTTGAGGCAGTACTTCAGTTGTCTCCCCTGTGAAATATTCGTCATCTTCAGTGTTTGCAAGGCATGGAAAACTTCCTACAAAGAGTTGTTGTCAATTTTGCCAATTTGACTAGAGGTTTCATGCATCTCCTGAAGAAGGATACTACCTTTGAATGGGATGAGCGAGCCCAGGAGTCCTTTGATGCACTTAAGTGAGCCCTAGCATCGGCCCCGGTGATTAGTCCTCCAGATTATAGCCGTGATTTCCTATTATATGTGGCCGCGTCTTTAGAGACGATTGGGATGGTTTTGGTTCAGGAGGATGAAGAGCTACAGGAGCATGTCATATAATATCTGAGCCAAAACCTTATTGACACAGAGATTCAGTATTCTCATGTCGAGAAGCTTGCCTTAGCTACCGTACATGCGGTGCAGCGTTTAAGACATTATATTCTCCTTCACCAAACCTTGGTTGTTTCCCATGTCAATCCATTTCAGTTCATCCTCACATGTAGGATGATTGGGGGAAAATATAATAAATGGATTGTCATCCTACAAGAGTTTGATCTCGAGTTTGTTTCGGAAAAATCGAAGAAATATTTAATCTTTGCAGAGCTCATATCGGATTTTCCAAGCAAGGATGAGGAGTCGGTATGTGAAGATACGTTCGTTGATGAACACATTTTCTTGATCTCAATAGCTGACCCATGGTACGGTGATATCATAGTATATTTGCAAACACAGAGGACCCCTACTCACCTCTCGTGAGATGAGCGACGTCGATTACGTCATGTTTCCAAGAACCACCTCATAGTGAACAATAATTTGTACCACCGTGGAATAGATTCCCTTTTATGATGTTGTTTAACTCATGACGAGGCTGAGGTAGTGCTTAATGATTGCCACAGAGGGGCATGTGGTGGTCATTTATCTGGGCTTTCTACAGCTCAAAATATTTTGAGAGTAGGATATTTCTGGCCTTCGATCTTCAAGGATTGTATTGAAGCGGTCAAGAGGTGCCACCCTTGCTAGGTGTTCACACGTAACGTGTGCTCGAATCCTGCCCCGTTACACCCTATTATCACTGCCGGTCCCTTCACCAAGTGGGGGATAGATTTTATAGATTGCAACCCAGCTTCGGCTGGGGGGCACCATCATATCATAGTGGCTATCGATTACTTCATGAAATGGGCTGAGGCAATGCCTACAGTAAAATCCAATGGTGAGACAGCCGCTCACTTCGTATTCAACCAAATCATCTCTAGGTTTGGGATTCCAGGAGAGCTTGTCACTGACCATGGCTCGCACTTTCATAATCGTATGATGGAAGAGTTGGCATCCAAGTTAGGATATAAGCAAGAGCACTCCTCTTCTTACTATCCTCAAGCGAATTGTTAGAATAATCAACCCATAGTATTTACCCACTTAGACATTAATTCATTTATTTTTGTCTTATTTGCCTAGTCCATGAGTCCCACCATGTGCAAGTTGCTAATTGCCTATCCATAGAGGTCAAACTTGCCATTATTGACTCATGTAGCACTTGGGAAAGCCTTAGGAATCAAATCTGCTTTATTCCTGGCCTCCTAGGTGCCCTTCTATTTTTTCTGCTTTATACCCTGCTTTTTCAGTGTTTTAAGGCACATAGGAAAGCAAGACTAGGTGAGGTGAATCATCTTTGTTGCCTCTTCCTCCTCCACTCTTTCCTCCATGAAAAAGCATGTATGACCTGCCATTTTACCACTCTTTATCTTACCTATGCACCCTTGCTAATTTGTGGGGTCCTTGATAGATTTGGGATCATCTTTTTACACCTATGGGGGATTTGCCTATTTTGGGTAAGCCTGCTTTATGCTAGATTTGGATGCTTCCTTATGAATTTGATTTGCTCATGTATTCTATATATTCATCAGCCTATGTTATTACAGGGTTGGCTATTGTACACTCAGTTAATATAATTTTGTGTTACAGCTCCATTTTCAGTCTCCATTGTTGATAATTTTGCATGATCAATTGTTAATTGTTGTGGGTGAAATTAATCTACTGCAGGCCTAAATTTCTACATGGTATCAGAGCCATTGTAGGTTATTACTCTCCTTCAAAAATTATTTTACAGGTTTGACATCAAGACTGGGAGCCTTCTACTGACAGCCAGGATAGATTTTCTAAAGCTATGGATTCACAGAAAACTATCCTCACTCCCTTCAACTATTTTGAATGGAAAGCAGAGATGGAGATCTTGTTGAGAGTGAAAGGCCTCTACAGGGTGACTATGGCTACAGAAGCAGAGCCCAATGCTACTGCAGAGAAGATCAAATGGCACAATTGGAGAGATGAGGCCTATGGCCTCCTATGTCTCAGTATTTCCCGAGACCTCCTTTTCCATCTCGATGGATTAACTTCACTGGATCAAGTATGGGATAAACTTTCTGAACTCTTCGAAAAGACAGATGAGATGAGGGGACACCAAATTGAAAATGAATTGATTTCCCTGAGTCCCAATAATTTTGAATCACTGCAGCTATACTTCTCCAAGTTCAAAGCACTAGTTTTGCAGCTGAAACAGTGTGGTATTGAAAAGAAAGATGAGCAGCTCGTATTGGCCATCCTCTCAAAGCTAGGACCTGATTACTCAGTCTTTGTTTCAACCTTCTATGCCACAAAACTCACAGCTCGAACCTAGAAGATGCCCAGCCTTGCATATTTCATGGAATCTCTCACACAAGAACAAGACAAGCTGGTGATGATGGGCACCATCAAACCATCCAAAGATCAATCTTTGATTGCTGGAGATTTGAGGGTGGATTCAAAAAGCAAGAAGAAAGCTAAAAAGCCACTTGAGAAAGGAAGAGACAAGAAGCAGTCTCCAAAGGATCAACAAGGTCCCAAGAAAAATACCTAGAAGAAGAAAAACAAAGGTGAAATGAACAAGTGCTCATACTGCTCGAAGGGAAATCACACTAAAAGCTCTTGTATGAAAAAGAAGATAGATATGTTAACTCAACTGCTAGAGAAGAATGGCATCTCCCTTCCAGAAGTCTCAAAGAAGAGAGAAGGAGGATCAAGTTCCGATGACAGAGAGAGAGTTCATGCTCTAGTTGCTGGCACATCAAGCTCACCCAGTTTTATCATAGATTCTGGAGCTTCAAGACACATGGTTTTGACTAAGGAGGCCTTCTCCTCACTGGACATGTCGAAAGGACCATATATTGTACTGGGAGATGACTCTCTCACTGAAATCAAAGGCAAAGGAAGGATAGATATTGATCATGGTAACTTCAAAAATGTGCTGTATGTCCCTGGTCTCGCCTCCAACCTTCTATCAGTGTACCAGATGACCCACACTGGGTCTCCTAAGAAAGTCACATTCTCACCAGATGAAGTTGAGATCATAGAAATCTCAAGTGGAAGAATCATTGCAAAAGGAGTAGCGAATCATGCTCAAAAGGTATACATGTTTTCACACTTCCTGCCTTACTCAAACCCCTCTGCTCTTCTTATCCATGCTAATGAAGCTAGCAAGCTATGGCATGAAAGATTTGGCCATTTAAATTACAAGTATTTATCTGATCTTAGTGAGAAATATATGGTCATAGGGTTTCCCAAGATAAAATTTTCCAAATGAGTATGCCAAGGATGTATCCTAGGAAAACACCCAGAGCACAAATTTGAGAAAGCCAGCCATGAGAGAACCTCTACACCCCTCGAGCTGATTCACAGTGATGTTGCTGGCCCATTTCCTCATATGTCCATGATTCAGGACAAATATGCATTGAACTTTATTGATGATTTCTCCAGGTATTGTTGGGTTCACTTCATGAAACACAAGTCAGAAGTTTTTGGCCTATTCAAAGTCTTCAAGGCCTTGGTTGAAAACTAGTGTGGAAGAAAACTCAAAGCACTCAGATCTGACAATGGTGGTGAGTATGTCAAGAATGAGTTTATTAACTATTTTGCAGATGTAGGTATTCAGATGCAACATTCTATCCCCTACACACCACAACAAAATGGTGTTGCAGAGAGGAAGAACAGATCATTGAAGGAGATGGCAACATGCATGATGGAGGCCAAAACTTTGCCACCAAAGTACTGGGCTGAAGCTATCAACTGTGCATCCTATATTCAGAATAGGGTGCCTCACAAAAATTTTGATGGCATGACTCCTTTCGAAGCATGGAGTGGGCACAAGCCAGATGTGACCCATTTGAGGATTTTTGGCTCAAAGGCATGGGCTAGAATCCCGACAGAGAAGAGGAAGGCTTTGCAGACCCAAAGCCAAGAGTGTCTTTTTGTGGGATACTCTAAAGATTCAAAAGGGTACAAGTTGATAAAATTGAGCACAAACAAAGCCTTCATTGAAAGGTGTGTTCAGTTTGAAGAAGAACCCCTTGCAGAAGTGGAGATTGGTGAAGCCTCTTCACCACCTGAACCTCAAGAAGTAAGTAAAAAGTTTGTTGAACATGCTGATTCTAATTTGTTTGATGGATATGAGTTTATTGTAGACCCAAACAGACCCACAAGGCCTAAATGGGCAGCCGAGACACTACATGCAGCAGGACAGTTAGCTGGGGATCCCAATGACCCAAGGAGGACTAGATCTCAATTTGAGAGTGGTCTGTGCATGAAGGATCCTGAGTTTGATGAAAGATGTTATTTGATGGTGGAGTTTGATCCTCAAACATATGAAGAAGTAGTAGGAGATCCAATATGGAAATATTCCATCAATGAGGAGTTCAACTCGCTACAGAAAAGCAACACATGGGAGCTAGTGTATCTTCCCCCAGGGAGAAAACTAGTACAGTGTAAGCGGGTCTATAAGACCAAATTTGCTGCTGATGGTTCACCACTGAAGTAAAAGGATAGATTGGTAGATAAAAGCTACTCTCAGGTTCATGGCATTGATTACAATGAGACTTTTTCCCCAGTGGAAAAGATGGATTCAATCAGGCTAGCTCTAGCCATTGCAGCATCAAGGCAATGGGAGGTACATCATATGGATGTAAAATGTGCCTTTCTGAATGGTGATCTCACTGAGGAGATATATATGCAGCATCCCCAAGGTTTTTCTACTGACCATTCTCTTGTGTGCAGGTTGAGAAAGTCATTGTATGGGCTAAAGCAATCCCCCAGGGCTTGGTATGCCAAGATAGATAGCTTCTTGCTATCTCTGAATTTTGTTCGGTGCAAATCTGATTCAAATGTATATATGAAGGTAATTAATGGTTCATTAATGATAATTGTGTTATATGTTGATGACCTCCTCATTACAAGAAGCTCACAGGCTGAGATTGCTTCCCTAAAAGGAGCTAT